>CM076251.1:13411478-13458978 GCA_038380765.1 Odontothrips loti
AAACATGGTAGCGAAGCCAAGAGGCCCACTGGCCTTGCGGCGCCTCTGTGAAACAAGACAGTTCGTCGTGAGCTAGTGCGTTCTAAGACAGGCTCGTTCGGTGAGTAGGGGGACCGATGAGGTGTACGTGGATTTGAATAATGATTTTTGGTGACTTTATTGCAGTGTGATAGGCTCTGAAGGTGGGGAGTGTTGCTTCTCTGTGTAGCGTCCGCCCTCAAAGAGCCTCGCGGGGCCTTGGAGTGCTAAATCCATCTAGAGGGGGCCAATTTAGGAGACGCCGCTCTCTCTCTCTCTCTCTCTCTCTCTCTCTCTCTCTCTCTCTCTCTCTCTCTCTCTCTCTCTCTCTCTCTCTCTCTCTCTCTCTCTCTCTCTCTCTCTCGTGTCTCTCATCTCTTTCCCTTCGTCAAAAGCGAGTTTATATTATGACGACAGCTGAGGCGGAGGAATTCCATTGAGCGCGCTATTTCTTTAGTCAGATTGTCGTCGTCTCTCGTCAAGAACAAGGAAGTCACTGCTTTATTATACTTTTTTTTTTTTTTTGAAGGGAGTAAAGTTTGTCTTTTATTGGCTGCTGTGGCGGTGGTGTTTGCTTGTCGTATCGGAACAAAGGGGAAGAATCAGCGAGACACGGTTGTTGTTTGCCGCTGTCGTCTCTTCTCTTCCATCCGTGGGGATTCATGGGCCGAGGCGGCAGGGTCGCTTTATGAGGCGTGTCCAGCAGCGCTGGGAAGCATAACCTGGAGGCGGCGGAATCACGAGGGTAAAGAGATACGGCTCATGGATACGGGCCGGTGTTGTGACGGTGCAGTGACGCGGGCGGCGTGTGTGTGTGTGTGTGTGTGTGTGTGTGTGTGCTGCGCAACGGCATGTGAAAGGAGGGGCGTACTGACTGCAGACTTAGCGCACGTGGCCGTTTCGCACGACACAAGCGGGTTTTATGGAAGGGAACGCCTCGAATGTCCACACGCCGCATCGTAGTGTGAGTGTGGGAAGCAGTCCGCGGTCAGTGAGAGTTCACAATTTACGAAAAAAATAAATAAAAAAATGGTCGCTCAGTTTTAAGCACTGATTTCGAAAACTTGACGTTAAGTCAAGATTTAAGGCCCGAGCTGGACTCAGCTTGGCGCCAGGATCCCGAATATGAGGTCGCATGACCTTTTCTGATGGAACGTAATTATAGCCGGGAGAGCCCACGCTTTGCTCCGTCTGCTGCTGGTGCCGCCTGCGGTTTCTCGGAAGCCGGCTCGCGGATGTGGGTGCCAGCCCTGCCAGGCGGCGCCCCGCCACAGGCACGGCCAGGCAGCCAGGCATGCAGGCAGGCAGGCACCCTCCGGCCTGACTCGGGGCTGACGGCGGGTCGCTTTAAAAGCGGAGGCAGGGCGGCCGAGGTGAGCCAACACCAGTAAGGGCAGTAAGGGCGCTCATTTGTTTGGACGGGCCTGAGAATGATGGCAGAAAGCCTTATGTTTCGTATTTTTTGGTTCTCAAAAAGAAGGGCACAGAAAGGTTTCGGCTTCTTCTAAGAGTTTGCCCGTCGCCCCAACTGCGTCATGTCTACTGGCGGCGTCCGAGCTCCAGCGGTTTTCTTCCCGCGGGCTTGTGGAAGTGAGACTAAAGCATTTCAAAACTTAGTATACCCGCCGACCGGTTTCCCCGCTGCGTCAGGCCCCTGCCAGGCCCAGGGTAGGCTAGCCCGCACGGCACGCGTGCACAGCGGAGCCGAGGTGCCCTACCCAGCAGGCGCTAGGGACTGACCCTGTCGCTAAGTGGCCACATCCTTAGTGGGAGCACACGCCGGCCACACGCCGGCCACACGCCGGCCACACGCCGGCCACACGTCGGCCACACGACGCCACACGTTCGCCTGCTGCTTCCTGCACGGCCATCGCGCTGTCACCTGTCGCCGGTCCTTGAGGATTTTAATCAAGGCGCGGCTCTCGGTTTGATGCGGTGACGACCTCGTCGCAGAAAAGAAAAACACAAAGGCACTAAAAAGTTGTTTGGTGTTGCAGCGGTGCCGACGGCGAGCGCGCTGAGGTGTTTCCAGTGCGGCTTCTACACGGACGGCGTCGGCTCCATCACGCCCTGCATCAACTACACCAAGGAGCTGCACCTCAAAGAGTGCCCAAAGGAGAAGAGCAAAAGCTGTCTCGTGAGTACTCGCCTTCCTAACTCTATTGTCAGAAAAAAATGTATAATGATCAGGGAAGTACGAAAAATCAGTGCTTTGAGCTGCCAACAGTATGCCGGGAAGTAGTAAAAACTCGACAACCCCTTTCGTTCGCTCCTGTGAATGTGAATGTGGATGCAGCATCGACCACAGCTGGGGGCCACGGTTACGGTCAGGGGGAATGAGATTTGAATCAGAAACCGGAATCTACCACACCAGCGACGCCCCCGGAACGGTAGTGCTGTGAACGCGCGACCACGATTAGCCTCAGTATGGATTTCTCTTCCGTCATCTAATTGTTTCAGTCACGCGATCATGTCTGGGGATGAAAATGGGCACCGCGATCATTTTTTTTTTTCATGAACGAGAGTGTCACTTGTTTGACGTCGGAATCCCCGCACGTAACACACTCTGCTCCACTGGTGACCTTGCCACTCCAACCAGGTGGCCTAGCGGAGCGGAGGGTGAACGCGTCCCATACTTTCTCTCCCCCCCCCCCTCCCCTTTCACTTTCACCCTCGTGTCCTACTACGTGCGCCCCCCCCCCTCCCCCCTCATTGAATTACATACTTCACCGGCATTGTGCAGCCGCACGGCAGGACAAGAACAGCCTGGAATAGCCCTCCCCCTCTCACAGCAACCGGAGGCACAGAACTCACCGCGCACGGCTGTCTTGACATGACCCCTGCTCAGCCCCTGACCCCCCCCCCCCCCTCTCCCGCGGTCATCCCTGTTCTCCGCTACGACGCTCCCGCGCTCGCGTCGAAGAACGATCCCAACACGTCGCACGCCGCCCGGCACACGACGCAAACTTCCTCGCCCCGAAAAATTGGGATTTACGGGACACGAGCGGGTGTCCCTGTGAATTGGAGAGCGCGGGCGGATTCCGGGAGAGGGGAAGGGGGAAGGGGGGGGGAGCCAAGTGGCTAAGGGGTGATGGCGCGGCCGATTGGGTGGCGGTGGACCACAGGCTATCGGGGGAATACAAGATCCAGGGTCGGGGTGGGGTCCCCGGATCTCCCCTCCCCTCCCCTCCCCACGCAGCCCCTCTCACCACCCGCCGCCCCACCCAGCTGGCAACACTCATCTGCGGCGTCCTCATTTCACGAAGACGGAAGCTCGCTACCTTCCTCAAGACCCACCTTATCCTGTCTCTCTGATCCGTCTGCTCCAAGGAGTCTTTTCCGCGCAACGCACACTACGCACACACGGCTCGGCTCCGCTCGGCTCGGCACGGTTCGCTGTTGCGGTGTTGGCACCGCCGTCGTACACGTGGTCGGTGCACGGTTGGCAGCCCTGCCTGGGCCGCACTACTATGTCGTCTGCTTTTACATGCGTTGGCCGCTGGCCAGCCACTGACACCACCACCGACCACTTGGGGAGGGCTCTGTCCGTCTCTCTCTCTCTCTCTCTCTCTCTCACTCACACACACTCACTCCGCTTCTGACGTCCAGCGCGAAATGAAGGACGGAGAGAGATAGAAAGGGTGAGAGAACGAAGAGGGGGAGAGAGAGAGAGATGTGCTATAGGCGGCCACATCGCATGCAGGCCTGACTCAGCAGGAGACGCCGCGTGCCCCATACGGGCACGGCCCGGCAGGTTCTCTGGCACACGAACGGCTGCCGACGAAATACTTCGTGGAAGTTACTGCCCGATGGCTCAGAATTCTCCTCTCAATTTTCATCACCGAACGTTTTTGTTCCGGGAACCAGAATTTCCGCATGGGGACTTTAGTTACAACGGCGGCTTCCTGGGGCCCCAAAGTCCTCCCGTCGAGGGTCAGCCCGTGTTATTTATGGACGCTCCCTCGGGACCAACAAGGAGAGGGACAAGGCGAATTAACGAGAGTTTGAGAGTTTCTTCGGCGAATGCAGAGCAATGCAGAGCGGCTGAGGCCCTGACCAGGCGCGGCGCGCAAAGGCAAGAAGGCGCAGGGCCCGGCCAGCCCAGGAGCCCAGGAGCCCAGGGGGAGGGCCGGGGCCCAGGGCGCAGGGCCCAGCGGCAGCCCTCGGCACAGTCAGTCCTACTCGGACAGGCCCTGGTTGGCCACCGGGGACGACAATCAAGGACGCGCGGCCCTAGTCTACTCTCTCTCTGTCTCTCTCTCTCTCTCTCTGTCTGTCTCTCTCTCTCTCCCTCTCTCTCTCTCACACACACACACTCTCTCACACACACATGCAGCGTCCTTGTTGACATATGCGGTGACCCTACGCAGTAGCCCCCAGGCAAAAGGGCGCGTCCTTTCGGCCCTCCAATCGGACCTCTCGGCCATCTGTCCCTCCGTGTCCTTCCAGCTCTTACAGCCCGTTTTCGCTAAGACTATTTTGGCCATTCACCGTCTCGTGATTAGTGCTCTTTGAAAAATCGCCTGCTTTTTAATTTTGTGCTCGACTCCTTCGCTCTGGATGACCCTTCACAAACTTGTGCGGTGCAGCAAAGTCCTAGTGGCAGTGTGGATCAGCAGCAGCGGTAGCAGCGGTAGCAGCTCTGCGCCTAGCTGCCTTTGTGTGCGGCTTGTTTCGCCACAAGCACCGCAGGACGCCGCCGGATTAGCTCCGCTCCCGCACGGCTTGCTTCAGACTTTGTCTCCGCCCACACACATGTACTCGTAAGTTTGTTGGGGGTGATGCGTGGTACAATGGAGAGGGGTTAGAGGGACGCGTGACAGGCCGACAGCACACTTTACTAAAGACTCTCTCTTTGGAGGGCCTAAGACTTCATCTGGTGGGACGGTTTGTGTCACGTGACTGCTCAGACACGGTTTTTACTCGGACCTTGGCTTTAGACAAAACTCTCTCTCACACACACACACTGGAGGTGCACCGCCGGCAGGGGCCGACGTGTACGACCAGCCTGACCTACTGCCATGTTCGGCCCGCAGTCCCATTAGGGGGAGGGCTAGGGGTCTCACCCTCTGCCGGCAGACGCACACCAGTGCAGCAGCAGCGGTACGGGGCGGACGCGCGCACAGCCGGACCCCCACACAGTTTGCGCGTTGAATTATTTTTGCATCGTCCCAAATGGATTTCTGCCCCCTTCCCCGCTCTCCGGACGAATCATTTTCTGAATGTGTCCCACAGTACTTGCATACCGCCACGTGCATTCGGGAGCAGAGAGAGAGAGAGAGAGAGAGAGAGAGAGAGAGAGAGAGAGAGAGAGAGAGAGAGAGAGAGAGAAAGCATGAGAGATGCAGGCGAGGGCAGTGGGAGAAAACTGCCTGAGGAAACCAGTGAAAAAACAAAAACGCTCAAGAACACCAAAGTAAATGTAGAAAAAAAAGTGTGTAAAATTCTTGAACAAATATTGTTGGCAGTGACTCCTCGTCCCTTCGTTTATTTACCTGCCTTTTCTGCCTCCTCTTTCCCTTTCTCCCTTCCTCCCTCTCTCTCTCTCTCTCTCTCTCTCTCTCTCTCTCACACACCACACAGCCGCACGCGACGATTAACGGTCTGGTCCGATACGCCGCCCGCACCTCTTAGCAACTGCCTCTTCCCATCCTTCCTTACCCCTCTCTTTCTTTTTTCTTATTCTGGTTTTAGCCACTTCCACCCCTTTTAATTCTATTTTTATCTGTCTTGGGGACAAAAGGTTGTGAATGCAAAGGCCGTATCGGCCCCTCCCTCCTTTTTCTCAGGACGCGTCTTTCCATGAGCCCGCGGTGGGTGCAGAAACGGCTGGGACTAGCTAGAAAACCACGGATGTCCACGAAGGGCCCGCCAGGGCAGTCGAGGATCCGCAGGGGCCCTCTAGCCGCGCTCAGCCAAGCTGCTGGTATTTCCCTATATTTGATTCGGTTCGTGGCTGCGAGGAATCGGTAATGCCGGAACAAATTTAGCCCACGGGCACGTAGTGCGGCGCTCGCGACGAAAGGAAATGCAAGCGGCATAAACATATCGTGCATCTCCTCTCCTCCTCCCCTCGCCTCTCCCCCGCCGCCTCTCCTCTGTCGCCCCTCTCCCGTGGGAGCGCCTACCAAGTCCAGGGTAGGCAGGCCCGCAACGCAGGTGTGCGCTGCCGCTGCCTACCCTGGACTTGGCAGGCGCTAGCGCTCCGCACGCACCGAGGCGGGGCCAGGGGCCAGGACTGCGATGGCGTGGCGATCGGCGGGGACTGAGGAGGATCTCCTACCCTCCTCACCGCCCCTCCCCCACCCCTCCTCCACCCCTTCGCCGCCCGTTTTTCCTGGTTTTCGACAGACGGGAGGGTACCGCGGACTGCGGCCCGGCCGGGGCCACGAGGCCTGCGCTGATGACGACGATGCAAATATAAACGCGGTGCGCTGTCGGAATCGACACTAACAAAAGGCGGGACAGGAGGAGGGCCGGGGGGGGGGGGGATGACTGCGCGGGATTGCAATGTCTCTACGATGGCGGCGGCGGGGACGAGCACAAATATACGAGAGATTTACGTGTCAAAGAAGGGGATTGTTCGGAGGCACGAGCGCAGGCCCACTCCCCGCCATCTCGCTCCCCATCTGCGAAAACAACTCATTAATTTATGTCTCCCTCTCTCGGCGTTGTTGCAGAAATACGTCAGTGAGGGCATCACGGTGCTCGCTTGCTCGGATGAGTGCGTCGAGAAAGGTATGCCACTTGGGTCCTTGCAGCTTTTATGATATGTCGCAAAGAAGTAGTTTTTCTGAGCTAATTCGACGAGCCGTGCTTTGCAGAGTCCTCGTGGGGCGGCTACCACTACTGCTGCAAGACGGACGCCTGCAACGGCGCCTCGCCGAAGGACGCCCTCCCCGCACTGGTGGCCGCCGCCGGCCTGCTGCTGGCCTGGAGGGCCGCCCACTAACAGCCTACCGTCCAGTACCAGTCAACGAGAGGCGGAAACAAAAAATAAATCGACCATACAAGACGGATTGTGAAATGCAAGATGTGATGATTGTTATGATGTTTTTACAATGTTTTTATTTCCTTTCTTTGTAGCGCGTGCTGCGCGTTTAAGAAGGATTACAAGAGTTTCTTTTTATTAAAAGAAGAGTGAGTTTTAGCACGCAATATTTTTCTTCTATCGAGTTTTATCTCAAATTTCGACAAAGGCCACGACGCTTTTTTTCCTGATTGGATATATTTCTTTCTTTTAGTCATAAGGATTACAGCTCTATGGTTGTGTAAAAAAATAAACCTCCTTTTGTATTTCTTCCTTTAATTTTATTTCTCTTAGGCAAGTATTTTGGAGGCAGGGAGTGATTCCACAAACGCTAATGCACTAACCAAGACTGTTCTAAATGAGAATAAAAGTAAAAGACAGGCTAGCGAACAGTTTGTCTCACTGCCACAAGGTCAAACGGCCCTCCGCCTGTTTAGAGGATACGGAGGCAAACATTGCTTGATTTTCTATAGGAATAGCGCTCAAATATAAGCCTTCCAGAGCGGGAAAACGGGTCAAACCTTGCGACAAGCTCAGGAAATACAAATGTTCTCAACCACTGGAAAGTCTCGGGAAATGAATTATTTTCTCCGGCGATGCGAATGTGGAACATAACGAGCTTTCAAGACAAATTAAAATTCTTTCACCACCCGCGTGTACCTAGATTCTTATACTACTTATCTCTAAATAAGAGCAGAATGTGTGTGTGTATGTGTGTGTCACGGCATAAGTGATGTCATTTTATCCTGTTTGTATTGGTGACTGTATGGTAAGTAACAAGCTTTCCCGCTGCGCTGCTGTGCACCTAGAAACTTAACGCATAACTTTTCGTGTTTATGTTTTACTAGAAAAGATATTAAAGTTATAGTCCTCTCTGAAAAAGAAACCATTTGTGTACAGCAGTAAATTTAAACACATTTTGTGTTGGCAAGACTTTGTATCCTCACGTATGTCGTTAAAAGAAAGATCAAATGAGGATATAAAGGTACGCAGATCGTTTATTCTGACGCGTTACGTATGTTCTATTTAGAGCGCTTTCCGCACGACATTCTACACCTAGCACGTTTCTTATGCCGTAGACGTAAGTGCGCACCGGCGTCAGATGGTGCAGCACCATAAGACCAACTAGTATAACAATATATTATCATGCCATTAAATACTCCTTAATGCTTTTCTATACCAAGTCTGTGGTTACAAATCTAGCGGAGTCAAAAGTAATACAAGTACTTAAATAATTGATATCAATCGGTCTTCCAAATCTGATGTTTTCACGGTTTTGAACCATGTTAACGCTTTCTATTCGTACGGTAAAAGAGACAGACAGGGAAGCTGCTGTCAAACTCACTCGTGTACCCCCGTTTGTTCTGGAGTGGGAGTGGGACTCTTGGTTTCACACATTTATTCAGTCATCCTCTTTCCATTGAGTTTGATTTTTCTTAAATGTTACGTCGAGATGCTAAGATTGTTGGAGGGGAACAGTATGACAAAAAATCAACTGTGGGTCACATCATCTATTGTAGGTTACTTGCCAACAGACTCGCTGATTGCCGGGGATCTGTGCAGCACCCTTGACAAAAATTGTGGCTGACAGTTGATTCGTAGCTTCAATTGATTTTTTTTACCGTATATCTGTCAAATGACTGTTTTGGAAGGCAATTCTTCACCCTACAAAATTATTTTTGATTTCTATCGTCTCATTATTCTTGGAATGCCATTAATTTGCAATACGGTTGTTTACCCCACGGCTACTTTTTCTAGAAGTGCCCTGTAACGTAAAGTGACCAATGACAGATTGAAGCTCATTGCTTGGATAAATGCCTCCCACTCTGTTTCGACTCCAGCTTGTGTGGCCGAGTAGGAAGCCGCAAATAATACATAGCAAAGATAAATATATTATTCTGAAATATTATTGTGTCAGTCAGCTGTGCAATTGCACTCGCTATCACTCGCTGATCTATTCCATTGTTTTGTATTATCGATTCTTAGAGAGAAAAATATATTATTGTCGTTGTAAATTCGATTTTAAGTGTTACATTTTGACGTTCTTGTTTTTAAAGTGTACCTATCGCTGAACTTAGTTTCCTTCATTTTTGTAAGGTGGTTAATGTATAATTATTTGAAGAATTTATATGATATTCATATACTACATGCGAAATAATGTTATTCGTCAAAAATTTCTAACGATGTATGTGAAAGTGCATACAGGTCTGTTTGGACATGATGATCAGCACATTATGGCTTGCATCCAGAACGATTTTTTAAGAAAGAGGAATACACCACACAGAGCTGTAGCGATGAAGATTATTGAATGTTTAGGCCACTTGATATTAAAACTGACAGCCGAACTTTGTCGTCAACGCGTTATTTAGCCATTTCGATTGAAAGGCCAATCTCAAAAGGCATGGGGCTGATTCATGTAAATTGGCTGGTTACGGGTGAATGTACAACTACATCAACGACGGCAAAATTCCCCTGATTTTTACCTGCACTTTAGAATGTAGATATTTACCACAGAGCTAGCGCTGTAACTTACTGTTGTCGTCTCATATTATAAAGATTGGGGGGATTGTACATCAAGGATAATAAAGAAAATCGAATCTAAACAAAGTCTTCCCTCATTTCAATCCCTACTTCACCGAAATGTCACCTCAGCTCTCCCCTCCCTAAATATGGGTCAGGGCAATCACGTCGTAGTTTTCTCAGCAACTCACGAACTGCTGGAGAAGAACTGCGATTCAGCCAGGGTACCCTCGACCACCGCAGGGCACGAGGAACGCTGGGCGCCTCGTTTTAGAATCTATACGCTTTGGTGCACCTTTGTGTTACGAATCACAAAAGCATATGGATTCTGCAATGAGTCGTCCGGGCGCGCAGCTCAACCCGTCGGCGGCCAGCGTCAGGTGGGTGTGTACAAGTCTCGTATGCAATCCCGGCTTCTGCATGCACGCGTGTTATGCGGGCTGGCATACCCTTGCACTCGCGGGCGCTCGTCGGATGCTACTGACACGCCATCTGCCGGCCGCCGACCGACTACGCGAGGCGCCAAGGCGCGGGGTATTGCCATCCACTCCACGCTCTCCATCCGACCGCCGAAAGATGGCGCTGAGTATGCGGTGCCTCTAACCTTTACTTGTAGCCCTCTTTTGGTCAAATAGGGAAACAATATCTCACGAAATCGTTGTCAAATTGTTCTGGAGCCCGCTTCGGACGGATGACATGCGGCCTGGGCACACAGGTGGGTACTGCATAGAGTCGGAGTCGCCCCCGCAGTCTGACTTGCGGTGACATTTTGTGAATTCCCTGGTCACGTACTCCACCGTGGCCCAGACGGGAAACGATCACAGAGAAGCAACAATTGAAACGGCCGGGCTGCGTTAATGCGTTTCAGAATTTCGGGAACACACTGAACAGTAACAGCCAATGAAAAGGGGCGACTTTTAAAAATAATTAGTAACTATTGTCGTTAGCAGACGACAGATGCAGCCAACAGCTGTGAAGCAGACGACGGACAACGTAAGTCAGCGCCCTGTGGCATTCGTGTTGCCTCCCCTCCCCCCACCAGCGTCTGCCTCCCTGCCCCTCACCTTGCTGTTTTCCCCCCTCCACCGCCGAATTGCGTTGCATCCGCGGAGCGCCCTTTGCCCTTGTAGAAGAATTAACGAAATTTCATATCGACGCGATTCAAGGTGCTTTGGCCCTTCAGCCAGGCGTAAAAAAACAGAGGAAGGTGCCCTGTGCATGTCCTTTCCAAAAGCAACCTGGCGATTCAAGTCAAGGTCTTCGCTTCTATCAATCAATTAACTATCCGCATGACGTCACAGCGTATTGTAGTGATGGCAAGTGCAAATGTTTTGCGAGGAGCGACAATTATGAGTTTTGGGGCAGAATTACGAAGTAATTCTTTTCTCGCGTAAGTAAACCTAACAATAGGTAAATTTTATCGTCATGCCATACCTTAAGTTTTGTTTTTAAGTCAACATTTCATTTACAATATTGAAAGAGAAAACGGGCGATTCATGCCACCAGAAGGAAGCTAGCTTTGTTGCGGTGTCTGGCGATAACCTTGAGCATGGGAAGATTTTGTTTCGTGTGCCGTTCGCGTTTAGATTCTCAGACAATTAAGTTATGAATGAAGACTCATAATTTATAATAGTGTTCTTGAATTATGGGCACAGTTTGAAATGAGTGTCATTCATGTCTTCAGTGTTTCGAAACGCGAATACGTGAGCTTAGGCCTACAGGGAAGGTTCGGAAAATCTCCCCGAGAAAGTGACATCTTTCCCCGAAAAAAAGTAGGTCACAGTGATGTTATATTGCTACATACCTATGAATGAAAAGTTACATGATTTAAAATATTGTCAAATAATTAAAATTATCGACGACATGGCCAACTCACAACGACCTCCGCAAAAGTATTGTTTTGATTCCGCTTGGGTTTGCAAGCTGTTTGATATCAGCATCAGCCTAGCAGAAGCGAAATTGGGTAGTCTCTAGAGTCAGTCCCCCCCTCTCGGTCGTCATATTGCGTATGGTTAGAATTGGAAGAATTCGATTTCGTTTGAAAGTTGAATGATTCTTTGCCAGTTTTACTTCTACAATTCGTGAAACATGGTGGACATTTTAGTTCGTATGTGGGTGGCTGACAAATCAGTGAATTCTGTGTTGGCAACAAGAAATAAAGCAGTTGTGACATTGGGTGACCATGAAATGGCACGTATCAACCTGACTTCATCATAACGCAGCGTTCTCGCGTCTTTGTATTGATGGTACTGTTGCTTTGGATATTGTGTGTTTTCAATTCAAATGTTGTTTGAATTTTAACATGGTATGAAGTGCATACCAAATTTTGCTGTCATGAGTGTTTGGTTGTGTCACTACCATTATATATTTTTCAGTCTCAGCTGATGTACCTTCTCATGATTTGGTGATGATCTGGCTCAAACAAGTTTACAAAATGTACCAAAAGTTACAGTGGTGTGGGAAAGAACCTGTATTTACCTCTGTTATTATGAAGTGGAACCTGATTCAAACAGGTATGAATTATTTTTGGCTGATGAAGTATACAAACAATCTATTTAAATGGGTCACTTGTAAACATATGAAAGCCAGTCTATTTGTGTACACATTTGTTTTTAGATATTTTTATGTTACTTTTTTTTTCTGAAGTGCAAACTGTACTTGTTTGATAATTTTCGAAGCATGTGCCATTTTGTAACTTGTTGAGCAGTGGTGGTGATGTCAGATTGAATGTTGAATGACTTCCTTTGATTTGCTTATGCTATTTATTATGAAGTGTTAATGTACCTACTTGTTGCTGGCCTTTTCTAAGCACTGTAGCGATAGAAATTTGTAGTGATACAAATTATGACAGCATCTATGAAACATTCTTAAGCATTTCATATTGATGAGTTTACCTTCATGCAAGTTTATCTGTTAAAATTCTTTGTTCATTTCATGCTACTTTGCTTCCAAGTTTTCATTACAGGCATTGGGTGCCAATTTTATTATTTATGTCTTGTTAGTTTGTGGATTGTATTAGTGTTGATTGATACCAAAACCTTTTAGAGGTTCCTACTTGAAAAGTTCTTTTTGTTGCTAACAGTTAATATATTTGTTTTTTTCTCATTCTTTGTTAAGGACCACTATCAAGAGCACATGATATAAGTCAATGCAATCCACTTGCTTGAACATGGAGAGTCAAGCGACAGGATCTGGCCTGGACGAAGGCCCATCACATCATGCTCGCCGGCCAATGAATGCCTTTCTTATATTTTGTAAACGCCATCGCCCCATCGTCAGAGAACGCTATCCACATCTTGAAAACAGAGCTGTTACCAAAATTCTTGGGGAGTGGTGGGCCAATTTGGAACGTGAAGAGAAAGCATCATACACAGAGCTTGCTGCTCAGGTCAGATTTTTAAGTATACAGAATTTATTTTCATTTAATCTCCACATCTCTCCTTAAATGACTTCTTATTTTCATGAATTTCATATCTGTTTTATGTTTGATGCAGTACAAAGATGCTTTCTTGAAAGCACACCCTGACTTTAAGTGGTACAAATTACCAGCTCCACCATTAAGACTTTTAAATACACGACCAAATAACACTGTTAAGACTACTCCCAAGCTGTCTACCGGTGTTATTACACCGGGTAAACTAGCTGGTAATTATTAAACTGGTTGCCTTTACTTTGGCTTGAACTCTAGACCATCATCTCTCTAAACCAGCAATTTATCCATTTATGTATTCTTTTTCATCCTAGATGAAACTCAGCTTGGTGGTTTAAGCAGCTTACTGTCTGCAACATCGTCATCCTCATCTGCAGTTTCCACTGGCAGCATTACGGCAGAGGGTAGTTCAGCAAGTAACACTCTCGAAACCACTGAAAATGAAGTGTCCCCAAGTTTAATATGTGCGAAAGAGTGCTCGGCTAAAGATGTTACTAAGGACTTGGACACAAGTGAAACTACTTCCGAGTTGAAAGCATTGAGTATCTCATCATCTGATGCTGGTACGTCATCAAGTGTGAAACAGGCTCCATCTGTGGCTGTAGCCTTAGATACTTTGACCACATCAACCATTACTTCAGCTGGGCGACAGTCATCATTGCCTGATGTGCCTTCTATACCACCAACTCCTAACTTACCTAATTTTCCTATGACACCTCTGTCACTGAGTATTGTTCCCTCTGACTCCTCACAATCAGAATCATCTTCTCTTCTTGTAGATTTGAATGTGTCTAAACACACTTCAAAAAAGTCACCACCAGCTCTTGCTTTATCATCCAAAATCTCCAACTTACCTTCTCCTCCTTCAACTCCCCCATCTCCACTGACACCCAACAATCCAAATGTGCCAAGGCCTCCAAAGAAACTGTATCTGCAGCGAGCTCTTGCTGCATCTGTGCAAGATGTAAGTACATAGTTCAAATTATCTGATACCCTTTATATTTCTTTCCCCTTTATTGTATGCTATTTTCATTTTTAGGAAGGTGATGCTGATACTCAACGACCTGATGATGATAATGAGGCTAAGCCAACACCTCTGCATTTTGACTTTAACAAGATAGATGTGGAAAGTATCTCGGACTGCACTCCCTCTAAAAACTCACCTGTGGAGAAAGACAATCTAAGTACTATCCATTCAGAGACTCAAGTCAAAATGGAAGGAAACGATGATGATTGTAAAGAGACAACTTTCCAAACATCACAGCAGCAACTGATAGAACGAGTTGTGGATCGCTATATATTCTTCTCAGGCAAGACAACTGTGAAAGTCACCGAAGGAACACTGCAGATTGCTGATGGCGACCTTCTTCCAAATGTGAAGTCTGAGCATGCAGCTGATATTCTATCAGACACAAAGATTAGTGATGAAGACATAAGTGTGAGCTCTGCATTAAATTCCAGCTCCCCAGTAATTTTGGACCATGACGCAGAAGTCATTCCTTCTGGGGCTCAGAGTGGCAATTCAGATAAGGTTGCAGAGACAACAGAAAGTGATCCTGTTGATAATAGTAATGCTACCGTGTCAAGAATGAGTGAAAGAAGTGTTTTGAAACAACTAGTCCTTACTGACCCAGCTGCTAGCAAGGAGATGCAGATCTCCATAAATGTAACTACAGGGCCAGAACTAGAGTCACCGCAACTTCAGCCCCATGGATTTGAAGCAGGTGAACATCCTAGAAAGGTGCCAACTGAGGGCGGTTGCATACTGAAGAAGGATTTATCTGAGGACACTGCTGAGGAAATTACAAGTGATGATCTTGCCTCCAGCACAATCTCTGAGATCCAAGAGATTGTAGGAGTAGTGGATGCAAGTTGCATAGAAAACTGTGACAGTGATGAAGTTGCTGCAGCAGTTGGTCTTTTAAGTCTCCCTTTCAAAACTGTTGTTAGTCCCACTGGGAGTCTTGAAAGCGGTGAGGAAGCTGATGATAATGAGCAAGGTTTATCATCCCAACTGTCAAATGCAATTTCAGAAGGAAGAAGAAGCTCATCACGGGCATGCAAGGGCCAAAGATATCGTGAATTCATGATGGAAGGAGGCCTTGCGAGAGGCCGCAAAGCTCGAAGAGGAATTTATAAGTAAGTAGCATCTATGGGCTGCTTTTGATTGAACTCAATCTCTCTAGATCATAATTTGAAACCATTTTTTTTTTTTCAGGCAAGAAGATGTAGGCTCCAACTACTACTCCCCATCGAAAATGAAGGAGTCAAGGGACTTTTGCTACAATCCAGGAAGCAGTCTTCAGCTTGACATGTACAAGAAAGGCTCCAGGAAGGATCATTTTATTAAGAGAAGATCGGAGTACCAAGATAATTTTAGCCATGCCAAAGTCAGAAAATCAGAGTCATCAGCATCAGACAGCCTGGACTTTTCAATTGATGTTCATCAGCCGTTGTCAAGCATGATGTCAGAAAGTCTATCTCCACAATGTTACTCTGCTGTATTGACGGAGAGCCCACTTCCCAAAGTCCATCATTTTAAAGGAATTGGCAGCTCTGCATTGTCAACATTGTCAAACCTTGCTAATGATTCTTCCATTGAGTCTTCTCTTTTACCCTCAAAAGTTACAGTTCCTGAATTTGGAGCGGAAATTCCAGAGAAAAAGATAATTCCAAAGGATTGTTCAAGTGAGGCTGTTTTGACTAGCCTTAATGTAACAGAAACCCTTGATATTGCTCACAACAGATCCATAAAAAGCAAACCCTACAAGATTGTGAAGAAAAAGAGTGCCACAAAAAAAGTTGGGTATGTATCATAATACTAGATAACTTGTATTAGAAATTCACACCTTTCCCAAGTTTCTACTAGGATCTCCTTTGTTCTCCTTAATATTTGAACTCATTCTAATTTTCAGTTTTGATAGCAACAAGAATGGTGGTACTTCTTCCACTTTGGTGTTTGACTCTCTGCAGGGTTCTCAGTCACGGTAACTATTATCTCCAAAATACAATATTTTCTCCTCCTTAAAGTCTTCTCTAACATATGGCAACGTCTATCTCTCTTTCAGTGATTTTAATTTAGAGGAACGTATTGGTGCTCTCCCTGCATTAAGTCTGGAACAATTCCAGCTAAGAAAGAAAGCACGTAAAAAACGAACTAGTGATAGTGTCGCATCTGATCATGACAGGGTGAATTCTCATGACTATCTTCCTAAGGTCTCAAGGAAACATCGCTTTGTCCATGGTCACAGCGTGAAGAACTCCTCAAGCAATGATATGTCGAAATCTAGTCAAGCCAGCTTCATGAAATCAGGAGAAACCTCATTGACTCACAATGTTTTCAATGAGACAAATAACAATGACCCAATGAGTGTTGCACCAAAAAGATTACAAGACTATGAAGGGAAAGATGCTAGTTGTTTGCAGTCTGAGAAATCAACTAAAAAGAAGATGAAAACTGATGTCTCTCTTTCTAAAAGTAGTGATTTATGGAACACAGAGATGAGATTGTTTGACAGTTCATTTAAGCGCAAAATTGGCTTGAAAAAGAAACCCTATGCTATGAGTGTTTCTTCTCAAAACTCATCTCATGGAAGATTTTCTAGTAGCACAGGAAGCAATTCTGCCAGTCTGGCTGTTACTGTAACGTGTAGCAACAGTCAGAGCTGTGATGGTGATTCTTTCATAGCCCCAACAACCACCATCAACAATAATGTAATCTTAAATAAACCTGATGGTAAGTGTAGATTTGAACTGCAGTTATTTAAACTTTTTAATGCCATAATTTTTCATCATATTTTTTCTATTTTACTTTTGTTTTACTTAGGTTTCAATTCTACAAATCCTAGCTTGGTTGGAAGTCAGAAACGGAAGGCCCGCAAGCAGAGTATAACTAGACGCACACCTGGTTCGGCAGCAAGCATGAAAGGTATGTAATCTAAAGTCAATCAACTCTTTTCAACCTAACTGCGTTTTTCTGTTAACTTATTATTCTTTGTGTATCCCAGACACTGCAGTACTGGAACCATCAGTCATGTGTGACGTCTTTGGTCTGGCCACCCTTGCGGAAGTTGCTGCTGCCAAAGTTCACCTCTGAATCATCAGTGCTGGGAATAATACATTCAGCCTTATAGTTTTTCAGAAGTATTTTTGTATGGAAAATCATGTGATTGATGTTATGATTTATTTTGTACTTTGGTACAATTGTTAAACAGTAACTTAAAGAGCATTTCAAAGATATGCTGAAACACAACCTACTAAGAAATATTACATCTCAAATTGTTATTTAAAATTGAGACTATGTTTAGCAAGTATTAAATTTTAATTCTATTTTAAGATGAAAGTTTTTTGTTTACGAGGAAAATCACTGTAATTCAGCAGGAACTGAATATTGTTGCAAATTTAAAGTAATTTAGAACTGTGGGATCTTCACTCACTGCAAGTGAATTCTTCAGAATCAGAACCATAAATATGGTTCTATTCGCTAACTTCTTGTATGTACATAGCTGTCCTTTCTTGCATGATTCTTTCTTTCAATTTCTTCTTTGCAATCTTTGTTGGATGGCATGATTGCATGACCAATGTAATTGGTGATTGTTATTTGTTGTTTGGAAATCTTTTGAGTGTTGTGTTGTATGGTACCAAAGTATATCTATCTTTGTTTCAAATATATTGATTTGCTTTTTATTCATAAATTTATTGTTAAAGACTGTGAATGATAATGATCAATCAAACATCTATTATGGTGAATTTGACAAATTTGGGTTGAGATTCACGCTAATGTTTGATCATTTGGAAATGAGCGTATAACATGTTCTTGATGGTATTCTACCTTTGTTGCTATCATTGAGGAAAGTTTGTACACTAGAAATTTGCATTGTTCCTGAATACTGACATCACAGGTATGATACATCATGTCGTAGATATGCATGTTGCTTCTCTAGTGTGGGCTTGTGATTCTATATAAGGCTTTACCATCGAGTAAGATTAATACATGAAGCCATTTGACTACAATTTCATTGTGAACCAAATTCATGAAATGTTTAGGGACACTAAAGTGCTGGAATTTTGAGTCTGCTATTGAATGGACTGATCAAAGAAATGTCATTCAAATCAGTGATTTCCATCTTCTTCACATATTCTCCATTCTGTAACTTGTATGCAATTACTGTAGATTTGGTGCTTCCACATTGTAACTGAAATTCTTAAAAAGACTTCAGCACTGCGGTAAACATTTTTGTTGTGGTTGGAAATTGCAATTTTTTTTCTTTTTTGTTCATTATCTCATTGATAGTGCTTACTATATAACTCTTATTGTAGTGTTATCTTTTGGCTTAGTCTTGAGCTTGGAATTATCCTCCTAAAATTCCAGATATGAAGTAGCCAACTCTAACTCTGTTTTGTAACATCAAAGGCTGATTTAATTCTAAAATATTTGTAATGTGTTTCTTAACTTTTCTACAGTTTTCTTACTCAGTAACTTTTGTGATGCTCAAGCAATAAAGTTATTAGCAACAAATACCATCAAAGAATCGTTGTACATTTATGCAAGTGGTAACATTCGCTCCCAGACTCAATTTACCAGTTGTATACTTCTATATTTGAGAGACCTTAAGTTTTTACGAACGCTCATTTGACTGTTAGTGTATGGAATAGGTACCCTATTTTTGTGGAAAAAGGTTCTTTATTCCCTTACTTTTGTGACTCAACTCTGATCATACACAATGATTGTCAAACAATTTGAAACATTTTTTTGAAATTGTGTGAGGAATGAAGTTTGCAGATTCCTGTGTATATGTGATAAATTTTTCATTGCTTTCTATCATAAGTCAAAATCAAGAATTTACGAGGCAGAACTTGTTTTCCTGAAATCTTTCTTTAGTTTCAATATCTCACTCCCTCTTGTGTTACAAGTAGAAATAGGATCAATCACATATCTTTGGTATCAAAATCTCAAGTATATGTCAAGCTTGTTGAGTAATTTTAAGTTGTGTGTTGTAATTATATAAATTCTGCATTTTTGTTGGGTTTTATTTAGATTACAATTAAATATTTTAGTTTAACTTTGATATAAATCATTGTATCTACTTTGATTAAACTTCCATGTGCAACCAAGAATTTACACAATTTGTGGTTTCTCTATTGATCAGGAAACTACATTTGACAATATTCTTACAATGGTGAACCCTGTACAAGGAAGGGGGTTTGCCTTTTCCCTGCGACAAGGTAGTTCAGATTTAGGTCTTTGTTTTAAGGTAACAATATAGAATGCTTTACACGTTAGTAGGGTTTATCCCATAACCATATTGAACTGAGAGTTCTACACAGGTGATAAGCACTTTGTTTTGAACTCAAGCTAAAAGCATGTTTTCAGTTGAATCCTATTGATTCCAACAACCATGTGTCACTTGCAAGTTTGGAGTTTTTGAATCATTGTTGCAACTTCTTTATGTTAATTCAGAAACTTATCCCACTGTAACCTGCCTTAGCATTCATATAAGAGGAGAAATTATGTTAGATGTGGGTGACATTTTTAAGGAAGATGTTAGGTATTACATCTATCCCTAGACTCCATAAAATAGAGGGATGATTTCTGTTTCCTTCAACTGAAAGGACCATGCTTTGTACTGCTTTCTGCAATGATATCCATAAAACAATCACTATTTTTTGTCAAGTATTTTTAGATATAAAGTTTTGTGATACATTCTTAGTCTAGTTGTAGGTTGAATTAATATTGCACTTAGATGTTGGAGTCACTGTTAAAATGGGAGTTTTAACTTTTGTTTTGCATAGCAAAGTAATCAGCAAGTGATTTCTGGAATTAGCAATAATATGCTTTACCATTCCCCCTTTGATTTCATTACTGTGCAAGGGCAAATAAAACAGTCAGTTCCTTGTCTTGATGGAATTTTTGTCTTCAGTTGATGGTCTCCCTTCATACTCAACTCCCCACTACTGCTGCTCAGACTTTAGTCTGCATGTTAAATTTAGGTTTCATAGAAATGTAACCATATTGTGTCTATATTGCAATACATCATCATGATGCTTGCTCTTTGAAATTTGACTTTTTCAATTTTGTATTCCACAATGATGTTCCTGAACAGGATACAGTTCTGTGCAAGAACCATGTGATGTGGAGATGCAGACAAACTCATTTACTTTATTGTACAACTCTTGTAGTACTCAGTCCTCTTTTATGTTTTCAAAAATAAATGTAAGTTTTGTTTTGTCTAGCCACCATGTGTTGTTGGATGCTTGTAAAAAGCAGTGAATTGAAAAAGAATCACCATATCACATGTCTCTAAACTATGATAAATTTGGGACAGTATTTTCTTAATTTTCATTGTTTAGATGTAAGTGTTGGTGTCACGGCTTCAATAGGATCTGGGAAGTTTTCTGTCAGAACTGATAGGCAACAAGAAAAAAAAAAGATTTAAAAAAATGCCACAAGACTGGTGACTTTATGGTAGTTGTACACATAAAGTAACTTGAAAGCATTTCAGCATTGTTGTTTTTATAGGAACAAACAAATATATATGTGCAGTCATAGAAACTACCTCTTTTGATGATGGGTGTGATTTTATTTGATATTGTTGTATTTTAATGTGTGACTGAAAGGTAAAAGGAAGAGATATAGTTCAACAAGGATAGCAAGGTCTACTGCATCTTAACTGTTAAAAGAGTATCTTGTAGTGTCTCTGGCGTTTTTATGTTGATATCAGTGACAGTAGATTCTGTGTCTGCCCATATTTCTGTATCCTCTTCCTGTTTCAGTCACCCTCATGTTTTGGATGGGAAGTGCCATTCTTGATATTGTACCTCAAAGATAATAATTCCATCTTGCCTGTTTATTATTCTCAACTCGCACTTTACTTTTCTGAGGTTTCTTCCCCGTACAACACTGTTGTATAATTTGAGTCATTCATTCTCTTCACGGTGAGTCTTAATTATGACATTGTCAAGTCTCAAAACTGAGACAAATTCTCTTTTTGTGTAGAAGCCAAAATTTATTTTAGTATCTTAATTTAGATTGCTTCTGAGAGTATTGATAACTGTTTCACACATTTATAAAGATGTTATAGCTCAGGTTTTGCTTTTATTCTGTTGTTGATGTTTGCTAAATTTTATGAGTTATTCTGGTGCTTTAGCGCTTTTAAATGACCCGTTGTAAATATTTTTATTTTTCTCGTGTGTAAAGTTTATGCTGTTGTCAAAGTCTCCTGGGGTGCCATAATAGGGTCTTGTCTTACAAAAGGGTGCAGTCTTACAGTATGTCATCTGTTAATAACTTCTGTATAAAACATTGTTATCTCTTGTGTTGTAATCTTGTAATTTAATTCTTTGAATTAGGTGTGTAACTGAAATTGTTCATGGGCTTTAGAATGAAGCGTACCATCAGCTAAACATTGTTTTCTGGGAATAGAGATTTGTCACTCTTGTTTCCATGATACCTTGCTGTTTATTTGGATCACTTGAATACAAATTTTGCTTGAACAGAATACTACTGGTGTATGTTTAACACACTGGACTGAGTCATATTGGCATCATAGCATATTTCTATTGTATTTTGTCAGTGCTCAAATGTATTAAGCGTTGCATACTGAATGCTGTATAGTTGAGAAGATGTGATCCTGGCTAAATTAGACTGATATGCTATGAGGAATTATAGTCAGATGGCACGTGTAGTATTCACTATCTGTAGAAATATTTATACAGGTGGCCTATGTGTGTGTCCCTATATTTGCTTAAAATTTGGGACCAGTTTTGTAGACTTACGCAGCAAAAATTTACAGTGTACTGCAATTTTGTGTTTTTCCCTTTGGATTTCATCTTAGGGACTATCTGAAAATGTTATTGGTATTGTATTCATGGGATGAGTTTTCCTCAAGACATGTTTCCCTAATGGGTCAAGGATATGACATTTGATCTAGAGTTTTGCTATACAAAATGTTAGGGGAATGCGTTGTTTAATCAGTTTTAAATTTATTTAAGCAACCTTAACCATAAACGAAATCGAGTACATGTATTTTATGTTATAACTTGCTTCATGTTGATAAATGACATAAATATATCCACATATAAATTACAAATATACATATGTATGAAAATTGTTATTTTAACTGTATGTACCACTGTGTAAATAAAGTAAATTATGTTTAAATACTGTGTTTTAATTTTCACAAACCCCCAAATGACAAAGGATGAGAGATCCTGGGGATATGAGAGCTTAAATTTCCATGAAAGAATGGTGCACCAGTGAAGGGTCATTGCTCCAGATCAGAGAAGCATAACATTGAATACAACGCATAATACACAAACACAGTTTGACTGGGGCCGGAATTCTTTCAAATGCCAGCAAGCGTTTGTTGACGGTGTATCCACCCCCCCCCCCTGCTCCCCCTTTTGTGCCCCAGTGTGCCCCTTAGCCCGCCGTTTGATAAGTATCTGATTATGATGACTCGTTCTCTCCTCCCTGTGTCATGCCGTGTCCCCAATGGTCCCCACGACTCTGAACATGGTGGTCAGGCGAGCACAATGCCTGCCGAGCCGAGTGGAGCCTCCTGCTACTGCCACTGCCACAGCGAAGTGGCAGATTCTCTCCTCTCGCTCTGCTATCGGCTCTGGGTCATGCGCTCTTGTCATTCCCCTTCCTAGACCTTGGGGGGGGGGGGGGGCACAGGGTCACCAGCTCCAACACTGAGAATTAAAAAGTCATGCTGCCGCCTGGGCTGGGCTGGGCCGCAGGGCTGGGACTAGCTGAGACAGAAGGTTCCGGGTTCGCTTCCTACCCCGGCCCTGCGACGCCTGGGCAAACCACGTGACCTGGCGCGACCGGCCCCGGCATTTCCGAGCCGAGAGTGCATGAGAGCATGCAGCCAGGCCCGGGCCGGTCTAGGGCCTCCAGGCGGACCTCCAGCGGGACCCACTCCTTTTTGTCCTTCCGGAGGTCCTCGTTGCGGGCCTCCAGGCCAGGCTCAGCCGTCACAGTCCTGTCCGAGGCCGTGCCTGTGTGGAATGACCCCCGCCCCGCCCCCGGCCAGGCACAGAACGCAGCTAACGCAGCCTGCCAGCCCGGCTGTCTGGCCTGGCCACAGGCTGTCCGGCAGGCCACAGAGCGCGGGGCCACGCGGGGCTACGCGGGGCCCATCGGCATGGCCAGCCTGACGTGCTGCCAGCCCCGTCGGGGGCCTCTGTGGCTGGCTGGCGGGCCTCTGACTGGCCTCCCGCCGCCTCCTCCTCCTCCTCCTCCTTCTCCTCTGGGTGCTGCTTTAGTTGAGTTGAGTCTGCTGCCGGCTCTGGCTCTGTCTGGTGTGGGGAGCACGCCTCGCCGCTTCCGCTGCGCCCGCTGCGCCCGCTGCGGCCCGTTGTCGCGGTCCGTGTCCGTCCGGCACCCGGTACACCCGGTACACCCGGTACCCCGTCCGGTGCGGTGGCCGGGTCGGTGCGGGAAGCCTAGCCCAGTCCCTCCGCTCCGGTCCGCTCCGGTCCGGTCCAGTGTCAGGGCACAACTCGCCGAGCCGACCCGAACCGCCGACACCGCGTCCGCACCCGCGAGCCGCTCGCGAGACAGCCGAGTGCGAGTGCGCGCAACCAGCTTGGGGCACCGAGCCGTATACCCAGGCGTACTCAGCCCGGCCCGGCCCGGGGCCCTGCCTGTCCTGTGCCCCCAGCGCCCCGAGCCGTGGGCAGCCGTGGGCAGCCGTGGGCCCCGTCCTCCCGGCTACTCCCGGCCCGAGTCCTGTCCTGGCTGTGAGGCCCGCCCCGCCGGTGCGGGCTGGCGCTGCTGGCGCGGTCCGGGCCTGGTTCGTCTCGTCACCGGCCGGCCTAACCGACAAGACCCCTGCAGAGCCCTGCCTCGCCTTGCCTTCCCTCCCGGCGACGTCCCGAAGACACACGTCGCCGTGTGTGTGAGTGTGCATGTGCGCGTGTGTGCCAGCGTTCGCTACAGCCGCATTGCCAGCCACCGCGGAGGTGTTCAACAAATACGCGGCGTTAAGGAGACACCAGTCATCAGTGAGTGACGGGTGAAACAGTGAAGCCGGCGAGGTGAAACAGTGAAGCCGGCGAGGCGAAACACGAGCAGAGCAGAACGGCAGTGCGTCGGTGCCACACCGGCTCGGCTAGCTCGGCTCGGGGGCGCGGCCGCGTCATGCTACGCGCAGTGAGGGAGTAAAGAGCAAATCCAGAGGTGTCAAAAGTGGTATTAAAGTTAAGCCCGATCAGTGCACCGCCCAAAGGATACACACGTCGCCACGCCGGGATAACCTCCACTTTCCACCGAGGTGAGTGTGCTTTGGCGGCGCTTGAGGCGCGACACTCAAACAACGCCCGCGGCGCGCCCGCGCGTGCGCACTGCTTGCTCTCCTGTCATTCATTCAAACTCGCCTTCTTCATATTTCGTCTTTGTCGGGGGGTTTCTTCCGTTTTACGCCCATTTCCCCTGTAACAATCAGAGCAGGAAATTGCTTTAGATGGTAATATGCCGTCGGGAAGGAATCTTTATGGAATGGATGCGAGTCGGCGTCGTTGTGTGGCAACACTGCTGGCCTCCTCCGACTCCCTCCCCTCCCCGGCCCCTCCACTCCTCGCTCTCGTATCTCTCTCTCTCTCTCTCTCTCTCTCTCTCTCTCTCTCTCTCTCTCTCTCTCTCTCTCTCTCTCTCTCTCTCTCTCTCTCTCTCTCTCTCTCTCTCTCTCTCTCTCTCTCTCTCTCTCTCTCTCTCTCTCTCTCTCTCTCTCTTCCGATGTTTGTTCGAGATAGATAGACCGACAGAGACGAACAGGCGGATAAACAGGCAGACAGGAAGGACAGACGGACAGACAGACAGACAGACCGCGAAGCGAGGTTCATTCATAAGACGCACCCACAGAGTGCAAAGTGCTCCTTGGCCAGCTGGCACGGCGGCGGCCGCGACCCGAGCCCGAGACCCGAGGGACCCGAGCAGGCCTACCGCGATCGGCAGGGGCATGGAGGAGGGGGGGGGGGGGTAGGGGAGGCACAACCGAGCCGTGTACGGCGTATTACAGGTGCTGTAGGTTTACCCTTTACATGTGAAATTTTTCTTTGAGTTTCTTGCATGTCAGAGAAGCCCAGGTTCAAATACCGGGGTGTGATGTTCCTCGCTGGCTCCCCCTTTCATGGTCCGGATCACCTTGTTGGGGCCCGGGAGGGGGCGTGGCACGGGATCACGCCCTGGGGAGAGGCTTAATAAGCGGCTTAAGCGGCCTGGGGGAGCCGTTGGCAAGCGCGTCTGGAACTAGAATCCACCATGTTTGCACGCCTCGAAGACACTAAAGCCAGACGTCCCTAAGACCCTGGCACTGTTGCGTAGGGCCGCCAGAGGCGCCTGGTAGTTCAACGTCTGGCCCTAAAATGTCAGACGCTTGAATAAGCTGAGATAATGTAGTGCTCGGTAATATACCCCCCGCAGCCCCGGCCCGTCACCTCTTTACATGCAGAAAATATACGAGTACCAGCACTTCACTGACCTCGCCACCGCCGCTGTGTCGTGTGAGAGTGGTGAGTGTGTGTGTGTGTGTGTGTGTGTGAAGAGCAAGTGTGGTTGTGTGAGGCACCTTTCCAAACGCTGGGTACGTTCAACGACGTCTCCGACCATTATGTACACCCGAATTCAGTCACTCAAACATGCCTTATCGCCTCGGCGTTACCTAACGCCCCCCCCCCCCGAGAGAGAGAGAGAGAGAGAGAGAGAGAGAGAGAGAGAGAGAGAGAGAGAGAGAGAGAAGGGGGTAGGAGAGGGGAGGGAGAGCGTGTGGTACTCGTTCTGCCTCGTCCCGCAGCGGTCTGCGACATCTGCGTGAGTTGAACACAATGACGGCACAGCGCACAGCGCCGCACTGTCGCACTCACACTCATCGGAACACAACAGCCATCCAGACGGGTGAATCGGGAGAGGGCGAAGAGGGGAGGGGAGGGACGTGGACGTGCCCAGGACGACGAAGACACGCATCGCCCGCCCGCGACCCGCGTTTCAGTTTTCACCAAAGCGTGCGGCGCCCCCTCCCCCTCCTCCTCCTCCTCCTCGCCGGCAGCTTACCTTCCCTTCGTCCTGCCGGTCCGTCAGCGCGCCGCGAGAGCCGCCCTGTCTAAACAGCCGCTCTCCGCACAGGCGCCGCGTCTGCTGCTGCTGCTGCTGCTGCTGCTTTTGCTGCTGCTGCTGCTGCTGCCGCTGCCACCACTCTGCCAGCCGCGGACCGGACTTGAGGGGCGGCCGCCTGCCGCTAGCACGATTTTCGTCGTCGCTCTCTGTCATTCCCTATGCCGTCCTCGGCACGGGTGCGAGAGAGAGAAAGTAGAAAGAGAGAGAGAGAGAGAGAGAGAGAGAGAGAGAGAGAGAGAGAGAGAGAGAGAGAGAGAGAGAGAGAGAGAGAGAGAGAGAGAGAGAGAGAGAGAGAGAGAGAGAGAGAGAGAGAGAGAGAGAGAGAGAGAGAGAGAGAGAGAGAGAGAGGGAGGGGGAAGGGGGTAGTACGGGCGAGACGTCTCGACCGGCAGACCCGCCCGGCCCCGGCGCCAAGCTGGGCTTGTTGTCGTTGTTGTGCTGTCGATGGCGCACTGCACGGTACGGCACGGCACGGCACGGCACGGGCCGGCCACGGCACACATCGCCTATTAGTATCACTCCCCGCGCTCTCTGTCTGCAGTATGTCTGTCTCTGTCCTGCCTCCCCGGCCCCTCCCCCCACTAATGGCGGGCGGCCTGGCGTGGCGGTGAGTGGCGCATCATACTGCCGGGCCGGCCTGCCCTGTCTGCCCTGCCTGGTGGCGCGCGCACCGCGCACCGCGCGCACGCCTGCTCGGAGCTCGGAGCGGAGCGAGCTCGCTAGCTCGGGGCCCGACGGCCCGACAGACTCGAAATAATTATCTTAATTGTTTGCCGTGTGCCGAGATTGCCTAAGGCGAAGGGTGCGCCGGGCCTCGCCGGGCCGGGTGCCCCCTGTGCCCCACCCAGGGGACTGTTCACCAATAGCGTAGTCCGGAGAAGTGCCGAAACGGAAGTAATAAGAATCAAAGAAGGGGATCCAGTAGGAGCGGAACCGCAGCAGACAGTATCTCCGGCCACGAGCCAACGTCAAAAATTTGAAGTTTTAGCTCTCGCTGACCATTCGGTAGGGTCAGGCCAGGTCAGGCAGTGCGAACGCCTTACGCCTACGCCTACGCCTTGCCGCGCGGCATGAGGGGGTGACGTCTGAGGCCGCGCGGAGCAAATCAGCGTTGTGTGACCCTATCAAAAGGTCGTGACATATCGTCAGCGAGAGCTAAGCCTCCAAATTTTAAACGTTGGCTCGTGGCTGACGCCGCAGCCGGAGGTACTCTCTGCTGCGGTTCCCCTCGTACTCGATCCGCTTCTGTGATTCTCCGTAACTTCTTGCTGCCGTTTCGGCCCTTTTCCGGAATACGCTGTAACGACGGTAGCCACTCTACCCAGCGCGGCTAGTGTCCAACAGAGTCAGTGGCGTATCCATCTGTCGTCACCCAGTTTACGGCAGTTTACGGCCCCTAACCAGACGGTTCCGCGGCACGGCCTGCACGGCCTCAGCGGAAATGTAGGCAACCGGCATAACTTTTCCGCCTGTAAGTAGGCAAAAAGCGTGACTTTGCCCCCCCTTAAAGCTCCTGGATCCGCCACTGGCTCGGCCAGCCCAGCCCAGCCTCGGCTGCTCACCGCCCCGCTGCTGTCCGATAGCCCGAGTCTCCCGAGTCTCCCAAGTCCGGTCCGGACTGACTGGTCTAGCCTCTAGCCGTACGTCGTTCTGCCCAGCCCAGTCCAGCCCAAGGCCCAGCCCAGCCCTAGCGCCCGCGTGTCCGTCCAGTCCCTCTGGCTTGCCTGACGTGGTTGCGGCTAGTTCATTATATCTCCAGCAAATGGCAGGCAGGGGGGTTCGAGCACAAAACGCGTCTGCTTGCAGCCCCCTCCCTCCCTGTCCCCCTCCCTTCTGTCCTTGCCCTTGCGGCGTGCGTATGTGTGCGTGTGTGGCCGGCCGCCGTGCCGCGGCAGTGGCGGGTCATTCGTATGTATGTAGTATTGGCTCTGTGTCGAGTCGTCGCGTCCAAAGTCCAGAAGGCGGCCGCGTCACACTCTCCTTATGCCCCCCCCCCCTCCCCTCTCCTTCTCACTCTCACGCCGTGCCGTCTCCACCCCCGTCATCTGTTCCGTCTAGTAGTACACACACACACACACACACACACGGCACAGGGTACAGTACACCGGCCGCACACACTGCGTCCACGTCGCCGGTACCGTCAAAGTAAAAGTGAGTGCGGCCGGGCCAGCGGCTGTGCGCGTGTGTGGGAGGTCGTAATCCGGGCAGCGGCCGGCAATCAGTCAGCGGACAACCATACCCCAACCACCTCTGCCTGTTTGGCCATGGCGAAGTCACTGCACTGTGCACCTCTCACAAAACAGTTACATATATCCAGTCACTTTAGTCCCTCGCCAGTCTTTCCAGTCACCAAAATGTTGCCGAAAAATTTCGGAGAGACTATAAAGATTGGCTTTCTGCATTCAAGCTCAAGAAATGCTCAGCGGCCTTCCGACCACTTCCTTGCGTGCGAGCTAGAAATGACGGGCTGATGCTGATGGTCTGTTGACCGCTGGGGACAAAACCTACATCGTCCCGGCTTCCGCCAGGACTTTCTTCCGAGGTGCAGAACGCCCCCCTACGATCGCAGTCACCGTAAAAAATGTTTTTAGGACTGATGTGCCTCTCGAAGGGATCAGTCCGCACATCATAATTTTGCCCGGCCAGACCAGACAGAGACGCCGTGCCGTGCAGTGCGGGGCTGACGGTGCAGCTCAGCAGCCAGTGTACAGCACGCAGCGCGCGCCTCTCTCGCCTTCTCTGCCAAAATCGGTGGTTATCTGCCAACGCAAACTGACCCATTTCCCATTTCAGTTTCGGCCGGCCGGCGTGAGAGGCTGTCCGCTGGCCGTCCGCAAGACGCATGCCCTGAGGGCCCTGTCCCGTTGGCTGCGCAAGTGGAAAATATTTATCAGCGCGCCCTTCTACTGCACTATCTGCCATGACCGAGTGCTTTCGGATAACGGGCCGAAGATGTCAATTTTTATTATTTCTGCGCAGTGAAATCATTCATTTGATTTAACGACAAAATGTTCGACAGTTTGGCGCAGCGGAGGGTGTCCGTAAGGACGGCGTGACACACTGCGTGCGCCGCAGTGCGACTTGAGGCGATCAAGGTCATGATTGTGGCCTCGGCCGAGGCGCACAGCTTACAGCCCATGGCGCGGCGCGCACGGCCCATGGGACGGCCGGTACTATCGCACCCCGCGCTGCGTGCGGCCTGGTATAGCCTGTTGCAGCCGCAGCGGGGCGCCTCGCGGCCGGCACAGTGTAGACCAGAGATGCGCGCCCGCCGGCGCCCGCGAGAAAAATAAGCGCCTGCCTTGTCTGTCGTGTCTCGTCTTCCAGCGGCGTGCCTCCGCCTCCAGTATACCGAGCACCCGGGCCTGGGCTGGGCTGGGTCCTTGGGCCTGCCGTGCCCAGCCGTCGGCGAGCACGAACCGCGAACACAAACTCTCGTTAGGTTGGAAAACGGACTGGCGTGCCGGGAACGCTCCCTGCTCCCTGCCGCCTGCCGCTGCCTGCCGCTGGCGGTGAGATGAATGTGGTGCACGTGCTGACGTCACCCATCGCTGGACCGGGCCGGGCCGGGCTGGGCTGGGCGGGCCGCCGGGGGCCACGCCACGCCACGCCACGCCACGCCACGCCACGCCACGCCTACCGACCGACCGACCAGCCTCGAAACAAACCGGCCGGCACAGAGAATCAACAGCCTTCCATGTCCTTTGGAATATATTTCTGCCAGCCTCTTGCTCTCCCGCATTACCAGGAGGGGCAGCGCGGCGGGGGTCAACGACCTCCAATACCCATTTCCGGTGTCCGGCTTTCTCTTGGACATTTTAAGAACGGAGCGCAGAAAATGTAGGCGGGCATCCACTGCTCGGAGAGATCACGTCTCGCCTCATTACACCTCCGTTGTCACTTCAGTTGACAGTGCGGGGTAGTTCAGTTCGACTTGCTCTTCACTTCCGGTTTGGACCTCCTCTGGATTACCCTATTGGTGTGCAGCAGCCTCCTAGGCTTCCAGCAGACGCCCGCCCAAAGTCGTGCCCGGCCCGGTGGCCTCGGCATTCAAATGCGCCGAGCCCCGTTCCCGCCAAATCTCTCCTCATGACCCGACTGTGTCTTTCCAGCGGCGGGCACACTACTGCAGTAACACTAACAGCGTGTGTGTGTGTGTGTGTGCGTGTGTGTGTGCGCGCGCGCGCGCGCTCGTGTGAGACACACTCAGCTGTGGTGAGTTTGGACACTTGTCCCGGAAGCAGGCCCCTTATCTACTGATTACAACTCGATGGCCGCATTGCGCGGAGCGGCGGCGGCAGCGGCGGCAGCGGCGGCAGCGGCGGCAGCAGCGGCAGCAGCGGCAGCGGCGGCAGCGGCGGCAGCAGCGGCAGCGAAGCATGCTGGGCGGGCGACTTCGCCGGCGTTGGTGCGGAGCAGCAGCGGAGGAGCTGAGCTGAGCTCGAGCGAATATCGAAGAAGAGGCGGGACAAAACTGGCACAGAAACAGCGAAAAAAAATAAAAATAAATGGAAAAGCGTTGCCGCGAAGCAATGCACAAGGCTCTGGTGCACATCAAATACTGTTTGTATAATCAGATTGGTTTTCACACCCAAATTTAATTTTTGTGAAAGACGGGACCCGATCGGTCATCCGCGCCGTTCACACCATTTGCCACCCGAAAACACACCGCCAAACGTCCTTCAAGGCGTCACACACACACACACACACACACACACACACACAGTCTGTGGGAAAGCCTGTTGGCCGCGGCAGGTGCACTGGAGGGCTCGTCACGGCCGGCCCCACGGACAGGGCGTGGGTTCGAACCCTCTGGCCGCCCGTCCCTGTCTTTGACACGTCGTCGGGGTCCCGGGGGGGGCGGCCATTAGTCCATTGCGCGGAGCTGCGGAGCTCCCCGCACGACCCTGATCGGCCCTCCATGACAGGTAGCATGGTCAGCCAGACCCCTGCGGCCCTCCTGGGCCCTCCGGTGGGCGTGCGCTGCCCCCGTGCCCCCCGTGGCCCCCGTGGCCCCCGTGCCCCTGTGGTCCCGGCACTTCGGTGACAAACGCCTCCCCGGGGACGGGGCCCGCCCTTTGCGGACCGTACGTCCCCGCGTGGTGCCCTGCGGCCTGCGCCACCCCGCGGTGGCCGCTTCAGCGGGCCGGGCTCCGGCCGCCCCTCGCCGCTGTGTCGTGGACCTTTTGTCCTCTTCGCACATCACCAGCCCCGTGGCATTCGCGCCTCCCCAGCAAGCAGGCGGCGGGAGATTTGCGCACTGGTAGATATATTTTTGTTTCCCCCCGACCGGTCGGTTGCACGCGAGATCTGACGGGGAGCACGTGTGTGGATTTCACGCAGAAGTTTTGCTCTGGTGTGTTTTGCGATGGTTTGAGAGAGGAGAGAGAGAGAGAGAGAGAGAGAGAGAGAGAGAGAGAGAGAGAGAGAGAGAGAGAGAGAGAGAGAGAGAGAGAGAGAGAGCGCTGAGGCAAAGAGACGCCGAAAATAGGAATCATCGGCTTGGCTTGAACCGCTTTCAAGGACAGAGGGCGGATAAGATGTGTGTGATGAGGGGGCGGGGAAGCTGAGCGGCGGGAAAGAGGTTCCGCTCTCCCTCTTCTCCCCTCCTCTCCCCTCCCCTCCCCGATGCGGCCGAGTTACCATGCAGCCCTTCTCTTCCTTCCCCGCAGCGGACGGGACGGGACGGCAGCGGCGACAAGTCGCCCTTTGATGCGTCTCGTCTTCCCCGCTACAGCCCACCACCACCACCACCACCACCGCCCCACTCTGGCCGTGGCTCGGCCTGCTGCCCGGCACCCGCATGTATGGGCGCATCCTGTATGCGCTAGTCGGCTAGCCGCCGCTGCTGCGGCTGCTGCCGCTGCTGCCGCTGGGCCAGGCCAGCCGCTGCGCTCGCTGCGGCTGCGGCAGCAGCGGAGGAAGCGGAACCGAACTTCCCGTCGGTCGAGCAGTCTTCTCGCTCTGTCTGCCCTTTGGGCTCGGCCGGCTCAGCCCTGGGCGACGCGACGTCCGTGCGGGTCTGGCCCGTGCCACGATACAGGCTGGCGGGGTGGCGGTAAATAGGGTATTTCACTGTATCCAAACCGGAACCATAGAACATCATGAAGCCGCAAACTGGATCCGATATGACAAATCGAGTCTGTAGACATACTCCGCGCGGTCTGCAGAGCGCGGCGAAGTTCTGCTCTGAGCCTACCAAATGGTCGTGACATATCGTCAGTGAGAGAGCTAAGCCTCTAAATTTTTGACGTTGGCTCGTGGCTGACGCCGTGGTGGGGATACTCGGTTTGGGACCTTCTCCGAAATACCCCTGTTGAAATCCAGACAACGTCGCACTACACTCGCCCACGCCCACGTACTCGAAGGGTACTAGGTGTGTGCTACCCTGCGCTGCGTTCGAAACTAGCCGCGTTGCGTCTCTCTCCGTGTTCATGCGCGCGCAGCGTCCGGGGTCGTCGGCGCCGCGGGGCTGCGTGCGAATGAACACGACCATTCTCGCGACGGCCGGCGGCAGTGCGGCCCAGCCGCGACAATGACAGAACTACTGTGTACAGCAAGCACCGGAGGGAGGAGGTGGGGGGGGGGGGGGCAAGGAAGGGGTCCCGTGGTAGTTCCCAGTCCCAGGTGTCACGCCGGGTATGAATATTCCGAGGCGTAGCGACCGCTGTCGCGCCGGGAGCAGCCAGTGTAGAGGGGCGGGGCGCGGCGGGGTACTGCTCCGTAACACACACCGCGGCCCGCGTGCGAGGCGCGGGCGGACAGCGCGAGAAGTGAAGGAAAGGCGTCGTATGGAGGGCTGCGGGCAGCGGTCTGAGTGCCGCCCGTATGTCCCCGGCCCCCGCCGGCCCCCGCCGGCCCCCACCCCAATGCCCGTCCATACACATTAGGTCAGCTCCGACAGTAGAAGGAGCCTCTGAGAGGGTGTCTGTGAGGGGCGGGGCGAAAGGGGCCGAGTGAAAACCGTTTCCCGCCGCACTCCTGCTTCAAACTTCGGTCCACCAGTCCCTAATCCCCCTCTCTTCTCTCACTCTCCAACTAATTGACCGTACCAGACACCGCCCGTCTAGATACATACGGAAGATTAGATACCGTTTGAAAAGGCGTCGCCGGCCCTTGTCCGGGCTCCACAAACTACACAACCTGCCGCGCCGCCAGACCCTTCCCCGCGGTCCTTCGCGACAACTTTTGTTGTTCCGAGACATGACGTAACGACGATTTTTTTTTTTTTTTTTTTTTTGGGGGGGGGGGGGGACTTTGTTTTTGGCATGACGTAACGACGATTTTTTTTTTTTTTTGGGAACTTTGTTTTTGGCAGTGTGGTGCCCAGCTCAGAGCTCAGGTACCCGCACGCCGCACGCCTCTGCTCCCCGTTCGCCTCCATTTGTCAACGCTAAAGTAGCAGATAGCATGATGCCATTCCCGCGGGTGGGACTATCCCGTCCTTGGGTCTTGGTCTAGTGACAGATCATGTGTAAGTTAATGCGTCCCCTCTGTCCCCCCCCCCCCTTCTTCTTCCCCCTCTCTTTCTCTCCTATTATCGGTTTTTTGAACAGCGAGGCGAGTGCGACCGAATGCTTTGACTTAGATGAATAGGTTTTACTGGAAACACGACGCGGTAGTCATTGCAGTTTAAATTTTCACAACCAAATAACCTCTGATATAAAAACCGGAGGTTTTTCTCTTTCAAAAAGAAAACTCTTCTAAGCAAAAAAAATAGGGCACGCAGAGGGGTTGAATCCACGCAACGCATGATACGGCCTGATGTGTATTGATTGATTGCGCAAAAGACTCGGTCTCCAATTAAAGTGTTGTGCGTGGACGTGCAAGGGCCCCTTAAAGCCGATCAAAGCGGTTCTGCCTGTGAAAGCGGCCGGAACTGCCCCCCCCCCCACCCTCTCTCCCCTCTCCATTTAGCCCTTTTTCTCCGACTGAATACTCCTCCTCCTTGTCCCCCTCCTCCGCCCCCTCTCCTCCTGCCCGCTCCTTTTTCTCATGAGTCTCTCTGCGACTTCCGCAAGCTATTACGGATCATTGCGGTGCAGCAGAGCAGTTTGAGGGAGGAGAGAGAGAGAGAGAGAGAGAGAGAGAGAGAGAGAGAGAGAGAGAGAGAGAGAGAGAGAGAGAGAGAGAGAGAGAGAGAGAGAGAGAGAGAGAGAGAGAGAGATTTTTTAGATTTAGATTTGTTTATTTATTTAAGGATTGCGTACATAGATCTGAAGATCCCTTTCGCACACACTCCACTCTCATCTCAAACTCCAACAAAATTAGATTTGCAATTTACAACGACTTATTAGAATATTAACCAGTATTAACAGTATTAAAGTAATCTAAGAGCAGAGAGAGAGAGAGAGAGAGAGAGAGAGAGAGAGAGAGAGAGAGAGAGAGAGAGAGAGAGAGAGAGAGAGAGAGAGAGAGAGAGAGAGAGAGAGAGAGATGGAGAAGGCAGGGATGCTGATAGGCAGCCAAACTTACTTCTCAACTGCTCCGTTACGAATGACGAATAGCGACTGGCAGGAACCACCACGCACGCTCACACACGCACGCTTACACACGCACGCTTACACACGCACTCTACACTTACACACACACACACCTTGTGCCGTCGTCACCAGTCATCACCCTTCAAGGAATCCGTCGACGGGCCCTGGCCCCTGGCTGTCAAAGCCAACGCGACGGGGAAGAGGGGGATGCGAGGGGGGGGCGGGGCGGAAGGGGAGGGGCATGCGAGGGGGGAGCGGGGAGGAAGGGACGGGGAGGAGGGGGGAGTGGGGCGGAAGGGAAGGGGAGGGGGATGCGAGAGGGATCGCTGCCCGCATCTCCACTCCACCCTCCTCCCGTTGTTGTGGCAGCCCCGCCCCGTCCCGACAACGTCGTCGACGACTTCGCGGCGGCGTTGAAGCGCGTGGCGCCTATTTTGAGCGGCAGTGCGGCGTTGGCGTCGCCGTCCGCTCGGCAGTCGCATCGCCATCGCATCGCATTGCGGGCCGGGCGCAGCCGGGCGGCGCAGCAGTGGCAGGCTCCACTGGGGCAGGGGCGGCAGGGGCGGGGTAGGCCAGCCCGCACGACACCGGTGCGTGCTGATGCGGAGATTGCCTACCCGCCCGGGCGCCATGAATGCTTAGGTTGGGCCAATATAACAGGGATCCCATGTTACAGCCAGCGGCACGCCGGAAAATTCCACCCGGGCCGGTATAGGACCGTAAAATACATGCCGTTGGCCACCCCGCCGTATTGGACAGACACTCCATACGGCCTGCGGCTGCCGGCTGCCGGCGGCCCCCTCTCGCTCACGCACCGCGGCCTCTGTTCCAGGATGGAGTGGCTGGCGCCGCCGTAAGCGCCTCGAGGACGCCGCCCAGGGCGGGCGCGCGCATGCCGGGGAGCTCGCCGTGGGGGCCTTCATGAGGGCCCGCCGCCACGCCACGCCACACCATGGGCTGGGCCGAGGCCACCGTCAAGGCCCTCCTCAAGGCCCCCGCCAAGGACGGCCGCCAGTGTCACCCCACCTGACCGCCGAGGCCCCCGCCGCCCGGCCATCGACGACGCGCCGCTCTGGATACCTCAGGCGCTGCCCAGACCGAACCAGGCCGTGGCCTTGGCCCCGGCACCGACAACGCCATGGGTGAGTATGAGAAACGCGGAGGAACGCCGCGGCCCCTGCGTCAGAAGCGGGGTGGGTGCGCAGTTAGGGCACTGAAAAGCGAAGGGTGTCCTGAAAACGTCTGCGGTTTGGTCTCAGCAGTCTCAGTTAAGCCGTGTTTAACTCGAAGTGAAGTCGTGGTGCTTTTTTTTCCGGGGGGGGGGGGGGGGGCGGTGAAAAAGTGTAAACCACAGTTTGCGCACACTGTCAGGCCGCCGCCGCCGCCGCTGCCGCCGCGCGTAACGACGCAAGCAGCCATACATTATTTTCCCGCAAACGCGTACAGACGCACACTGTCAGTCCTCATCATATCCTTTATGGCCGCGGCTCGTCTAGCGCCTCCTGACACCTCATGACTCAGGGGAGAGGGGGGGGGGCATAGGCCGCGCCATAGGCCGCCGCCGGGCCGTGTGCGGTGCACCTATGCGTAATGCGTGTTGCTGCGCCTCCTTTATCCGTGCCGGATGGACGCTTGTCGGGTGTCGGTCCCTGTCGGCCGGCCGCTCCCGACGGTCTGTCAGAAAGGAAAAAGGCACCGCGGCCACCGGGGATCGAACCCACACTGTTCGCCTTCTGGCTGTCAATCATATCCCGCCCCACACATGTCACGACGGTTATTATACCGCGCGTGCGTGTGTGTGTGTGTGTGTGTGTGTGTCGACGTCGCAGCGGAAATGAACTGAAGGCCGTCGGAAACGTGGGCCGCTGCTCGGAGCAGCCGCAGAGCAGCACACGGCACACCTCACTGCCACGCCCCGTGGGCCCCCTGGACCCCCCCCCCCCCCCCCCACGCGGCCCCGGAAACGAGACACAGCGCGTCGGGACGATTACAATTCCGAAAAAAAATAAAATAGTAATGATATTTTGTGAGAGTGTATGTAAGGTTCGGTCCCGCATCGCCGGCCGCGGCAGTACGGCACCGCCAGTCCGTCGACACCCGGTTCTACCCGGACTCGCGCGTGCGACTGCGGGACCGGTTGGCGCCTCATTCTCCACAACAAACTCGCCGAGGCCGCCCAAATTCCGCGGGCGGGGCGGGGCGGGGCGGGGCGGGGCGGGGCACATGTCGCGGCATGACTGTGGGCCGAGTGCTTATGCTGACCTAAGTTGACAGGTTTCATTAATTCTCGCGCCCTCTCGTGGGCGTTTGTATATTTGTTATCTAATTTTGTTCACGTTCCCTCGCCCAAGCATAACGCGGAGCCCTGTGATTTATTGCGGCCAAGTGTCCCGGCCGTCAATCTACCTCCGCGGTGTTTTCTTCTGCCGGCAGATAACCGTGCGGCGGCAGGTGGCTCCGTTCTCAAGTCGCGCACAGGCATTATGTGTTTATGCTTGAAGTATATGATATTTTATGCCTCACGAGAGTTTATTCGTTCACATTATTTTTCGTGAAAAATGCGCTCGCTCGCGCGGCGCGTCAGCGCGTGAAACAACTTTTAATTATTTTAAAGGCGGGCACCGTGTCTTTCGTTCCCTGCCAAAGTTGATCCATTTCTTTTATGCGATTCCGCACTCATTGCTGAGGCTTTTCTGTGCTCAATTTCACCCTCCCGCCTCCTAAAAGTCTTGTGAAAGCGGCCGGCGGTAGAGTGGTGGCGGAGGGCCACCGCCCGCCAGGATGGGCGATCCCGAAAAAAAAAAAAATTTGAAAAAAAATGATAATTCCCTATCGCATTGACAGCCTGGTGTCCTTTCCTTCTTTCTTTCAGGTGTCCCCCCTCTGCCTCTCTCTTTCCTCTGGGAGGGAAGGACTTTGCCTTCTCCCCGCTCTCGGCCGCGAAAACCTTAAAGTTACCAACTTTAAAAAAAAAAACTCATTAAATAAGACGCGACCTTCCTCCTGAACCGCTGCCCTCAATCAGTATCCTCAATCTCTTTTCGTTTTCTCCGCGCCCCGGCAGCAGATGAGAGGTGTTCGCGCTAGTTTCCTGAATGGTCTGGCAGATAGCGGCAAGCGAACTAACGGCGGAAAGCGCCGGAGAACCACTCCAGCGGGGGGGTTTGCTGATTGTTTTGCGAAGAGCTACTGATGATGCTGCTGCTGTTGTTAGTGTGGAAGCGCTATAGAGAATTTATAGTAGAACTTGCAGCTGATGTGACTTTGATGCTCCGGTGGCAATTTCGTGACGAAGCGCCAAGAATTCGCGCCGCCGCCGTCTCTCGGCGTGTCCAGTGGAGCTGCCGGCCGGCAGGGTGGCCATACCACCCACCCCCCACCACCCCCCACCACCCCCCACCACCCCCTACCACCCACGATAGCGCCGCTATCCCCAGCTCCGCTCTCCTTCTATGCGGCGGATAGCGAAAGGAATAGAGAGGGATTCTCCGCTCCTCGACGGGGACGTGCGCAAGTCGCATTTCGCATTGCTTGGCGATAAGCAGTACGTGCCTGCCGCTGCACCTTCGGCCCCTCCTGCCTCCCCTCCCACCCCTTCCCTCCTCCCTCCCCTCCTCTCCTGCATCCCCTCCCCTCTTCCCTCCCCTCCCCTCCTGCTGCGCACTCCCTGCACTTCCCAATGCCGGCCCGCTCGTCGATATCGCTGGTCTCCCGGCTGCATTCCTTATCACCACTCGCTTTCATTTTGTTTTTGATGCCCTATAAGGGGCTCGTGCGAGCTCTTTGTTTCAGGAAAAGAGCGGAAGAGAGTGCAATCATCGCCACTGAGAAAGAAACGTAGATCAGTTGTCATATCACAAAATTTTTGCACAAATGACGTCATTGCAATTTTGCTGTGTAATGTGTAGAATAGTGTCGTTTCCTCGTTGCGGCAAACTGAAACAGAAAAAGTCCCAGTGTCTTTTTTTTCTCTTCACTTCCTTGTCCTTCTCTTTTGTATCTGCTGAATTCATTCATCCCCCTCTCTCGCTCTCTCTCTCTCTCTCTCTCTCTCTCTCTCTCTCTCTCTCTCTCTCTCTCTCTCTCTCTCTCTCTCTCTCTCTCTCTCTCTCTCTCTCTCTCTCTCTCTCTCTCTCTCGAGCCGTCTCCAAACGTCTGGCTGTTTTGAAAACAACAGCAGGGCCTCCTGGTATGCAAGGAATTGCTTCCATTCCACAGCGAAGTCTCAGCAGCCATTCCTTTGCCCTGCTCATCGCTCAGGTGTTAAGGGGAGAAAGGGAACGGAAGGGCGTCCTCTCGAGGCGGGGCTGGGCGGGGCAGGGCTGGGCGGGGACCCTCGCGGCCCTTTGTCTTTGTTAAGGGCTGCCGGAGGGACAAGTTGATTCGCCTGTCCGCTGGGCGTAAAGCAATATCGGATAGTCCCGCGCTAGGACACCCCCGCCCCCAGGCCCAACGGGAGGTATTTTTCAGTTCTGGAACCCACGCGAATTTTTTTTAAAAAGTATCTTTATTTCATTTTTTATTTCACAGCAATGAGCAGCGAGGCTGTGCCGCCCCCGGTGCCTCGGCCGCCTCTCGGCTCGGCATGGGCCGCCCGGGTGGCCCCGGCCGCGGCTGGACGCCCGACATTTGGAGCATGTAAAATCACCGTTGGGTCAAGGAGGATCACTCTAGGCTGAGCGGGCCGCGGGGCCAAAGTGATGGATTGGCCTGGGAGCGGGCGGTGGGAGGCGGGGAGGGCGGGGGAATGACATTCGGTCTGAGGCGACCCGAGGGAATCATATGCAGGTAAACACGACCTGCGTGAAGTGGTGCCCAATATCTATTTTACAGAGGGCACGGGGCGCGTGGGCTGGAACACCAATCAGTCTCTCTCCATCTATCAAGGTCGGCTGGTCGTCTCTCTCTCTCTCTCTCTCTCTCTCTCTCTCTCTCTCTCTCTCTCTCTCTCTCTCTCTCTCTATTCCCACCACCCCTTCGGAGGCTCCGGATACGCGAATAATTTCCGTTCTCTGAGACATTAGCTTATTTCGCCGGTGCACGGCACTTCTGGTTATCGCATCCCTGGATCCGTTGGACCGAAGGTGGCCGGAGAGGGTAGGGGGCTCTGCTGGGAGCAGTGGCGCTTGGCCCAAGCGTCCACGCGAAAATGGGTATTGCTAGAAGCTCGAGTAGGAGGGTCGGGTCGGACGGACCATCTCCCTCTTGCCTTACCTCTGCGCCCCCCCCCCTCCCCACCCCTCCCCTACCTTTTGCTTATTAAAATATTGAGCCGGCAACAAACGGATGCAAATTGGACGAACACTAAGCCCCCCCCCCCCCCTCCCGAACTCCTCGACTCCTCCCCGAGCCCGGCTGTCAACTCACCTTTAAAAGCTCCAGCCGGCAGCGGCAGTGGCAGCGGCAGTGGCAGCGGCAGTGGCAGCGGCAGTGGCAGCGGCAGTGGCAGCGGCAGTGGCAGCGGCAGTGGCAGCGGCAGTGGCAGCGGCAGTGGCAGCGGCAGTGGCAGCGGCAGTGGCAGCCCGGCGGTCCCCCAGCGGGGCCCCCGCGGGAGCCGGCGACAGCTTCTATATCGCAAGTGAAATTTGGAGATGGCGGCCACCGCTTTTGTAATGGAAAAGGGGCGGGAGGGGAGGGGCTGGCAGTGGGGTCCTAACGGCCGGCGGGCCGGCGGGGTGCAGCAGGCGGCCCCAGCCCGGCCGACAGGCAGCGGAACCGCGCATGGCGTGGCCCACAGCGCGAGGCGCGAAATTCAAAATGAGGAGTGTGGGGCCGGATGCTCCAGCCCAGCGTCTCCAGCTCCAGCTCCAGCGGCCCCGGAGGCCCCGGAGGCCGGAGTCCCGCTCGGAGTCTAGTCGCGGGCCGCGGCACGCACCAGGTCCGTGATTAGCATGGCGACGCTGCGCTATGTTTCCCCGCAAACACCATCGTGCGAATCACGCACCGGCTTCGGTCGCGTCATCTCTGTCTCGCTCCTCGGCTATTTTTATTCCTCTCCTTCTGCAAATGCTGCTGCTTCTAGCTGCTGGCTGCTTCTTTCTGCACTCTCAAAATGATGGCTTATTTGGGTGACGCATTATTTTTTCGCGTGACCCATACCCACAAAACACTAAAATCAAATGAGCTGATATGTGCTTGATTAACGGATGATTTAAAAAAAAAATGCTCTTCCAAAGTCCGCACAAATTCGGCTAACAAAGTGGTCAAAAAATTTCCTTATGGTACTATACCCCTACCGCTCGGAAATAATGCGCAACCACGTCAAAAAAAAAAAAATCTTTCCATAAAAAAGAAAAAAGTTTCCATACACGACACACTTTCTGTGCACAGTGACGATGGGCCTCAGTGACGTGCAACGCTCGTGTGGTACTGCTGTGTTGCGACGATAGCAACACACACACACACACACACACATACACACACACACACACACACACACACACAGAGGCGCGTGGTGCAGTGCGCAGTGCGTTTCCCCCTCTGTGCGGTTTCTGCTGCCGCTCTCCTGCCCTGTGGTCTGCGGAAGGACCCCCCCCCCCCCCTCACCTCTCATTGGCCGGTGTAAGTTTCCCGTCCCTGTCTCACACAGAGCCTCTGATTCCAGTATTTTTCCCGAAGGGAATGAAAAATCTGTTCCCTTAAAACCGGGACCTCTCTGAGTGTCTTTCCTTTCGCAGACGAGAGGCCCATTCTCGCAGCCCCCTCCCGCCCCAACCCCGCTTACCTTTCTCGCACCCTATTTACACGCCTCTATGTGCGCGCCAACCGCCAAATCCACCGTACTAATGCTCTGGATTTAGCGGTGCGGGGACTCCTACCCCTCCCGCCTCCTCCCCCTCCTCTTCCACCCCCACACGGGGCTCCCACCGCCAACCCGCTCCGCACCACTCTGCTGCTACATATAGGACGAGACCAAAGTTTTGCGCGGCGGTTTGTCGAGTGTGTGTGTGTGTGTGTGTGTGTGTGTGTGAGTGAGCGAGCGAGAGGGGTGGTACGGTTGGTGGTGGCGGTGCGGCGCGCCACGCGAGTGGGAGTGAGAGAGGAGTCGCAGAGCCGGGACGAATTTACAAGGCAAAATGATCACGCCATCATGCTTGTGGGCCGCAGATTACCATGATGGAGTTCTTTTCTCGTTGACTTTCCCTCAGCCCCTCTCTCCCGCTCGCTCCACCTTTCCTCTCTGATTTCTGCATACAGCGCCGTCCTCCCCTGCTCTCTCTCTCTCTCTCTCTCTCTCTCTCTCTCTCTCTCTCTCTCTCTCTCTCTCTCTCTCTCTCTCTCTCTCTCTCTCTCTCTCTCTCTCTCTCTCTCTCTCTCTCCCCCTGCTCTCTTTCGCACTCTCTGCCCCATGCTACCCCATCCCCCTTCTGCTCGTCTATCCCTCTTTTCACCGATATCCTCCCGCTTCCCAACGCCTTCCTCGCTGTCTGGAGCGCGCAGAGCGGAGGGTCCCGGGTCCCCGAGAGAGCGGAGCGGGCGGCTAGCGGATGGCAGCATGAACATGGATGACTTGCTTTTGATTTATTCCGATATCTTTTTAAAGGGGCACGTGGGTGGGGCGGGTCGCACGCGGTAGCAATGTAGTTGGGGAGTGGAGTAGGCGGGTGGGAGAGGGACAGGAACACGTCGTCCACACTTGACTGACCCGGACGGAAGCGAATCCAACGGGCTGCTCGACCCCTCGCATGCATATCGCGCCCTCTCCTATCGTGTCAGATCGAATAGTGACCTTTCTCTCTCTCTCTTCTCTCTCTCTCTCTCTCTCTCTCTCTCTCTCTCTCTCTCTCTCTCTCTCTCTCTCTCTCTCTCTCTCTGCTGGGAGGGGTGTCACTCGCACCCCATGTCTGTGTCCACGCCCCTCGCTCCCTGCCGATAAACTTGAAGCAAGGCATTCAAAGTCTCGTGAGGGTGTCACTTTTTTTTTGTACCTGCTTGGTATTTTGTTTTCCATGGTGATTGTTTTACCTGCTTTACCTGCAGTGGGTGTGAGCACACGCCTCCCTCGGTCGCTGCTCCCAGCCCGGTGCCGACCGCCCGGCCACTACCACCACCGCGCCCCCCACAGCCTCACGCCTGTTTATTTTTCCTATTTCACTCAATTACTGGCTGCCGCTCTTTGTTTAGAATTTAATTATAACGGAGCGCGCCCGCCCCACCCCGTTCCGTATCTTCGCCCGCTGCCATAAACCTTGTTGCGGACCTCCGGCTCTGTTTCCGCCCCGTTCGCTCACAAGGCGCAGGACGCAGGGACGTTGGTGGAAGGCCTTCCCTAGGTTCGTCGCCGTCTCCACCAGTCCCCCGTGCCTGACCTGACCTTGATGTGCTGCGGTCTGTGCTGCAGGTCCGGGGCGGCCCGTGCACGTCTGGTGTCGAACTTTGGATATCTGAAGAGCGTTTATGGTAGTTGATGGCAGTCCAGGTCCGCGTCCCCGCCGGCTCCCGGTTGGCTCCCGGCCCCCGGCTCCCGGCCCCCGGCTCCCGGTTGGCTCCCGGCCCCCGGCTCCCGGCCCCCGGCTCCCGGTTGGCTCCCGGTTTGCTCCCGGCTTCCGGCCCCCGGCCCCCGGCTCCCGGTTGGCTCCCGGTTTGCTCTCGGCTCCCGGCCCCCGGCTCCCGGCCCCCGGCTCCCGGCTCCCGGCTCCCGGTTGGCTCCCGGTCTGCTCCCGGCCCCCGGCTCCCGGCCCCCGGCTCCCGGTTGGCTCCCGGTTTGCTCCCGGCTCCCGGCTCCCGGCTCCCGGCTCCCGGCTCCCGGCCCCCGGCTCCCGGTTGGCTCCCGGTTTGCTCCCGGCTCCCGGCCCCCGGCTCCCGGCTCCCGGCTCCCGGTTCCCGGTTCCCGGTCCTGGTCTGGCACTTGATCGCGTTCACTTCTCGACCCGACCCGACCGCATCGCATCGCAGTCCGGCCTGCTCGTTCGGGCCCATTAAAATGCAAAAGGATGCCAACCAACCACCCGGTCGGGCGGCGGCGGTAGCAGCGGCGGCAGCGGCGGCCTGGGCTCGGCGGGGCGTGGCTCGGAGCTGCGTACGTCTGCTTGGCCTGCGTGTGGCGGGGGAAGGCGGCTTGGCAAGTCAGCGCTGACCAGCGGACCAGCGCGGGGACCGTGGGGACCCGACCCGCACCGCGCAGCAGCCGTGGCGGGGTGTGGCTGGAGGTGCCTCGTCCGTCCTGGCCCTGCCCCGTACTGCAACAAAACAAAAAAAAAAAAATTGGTGGTGTAATTCCAAAACAGAGTTATGATTTTTCGGTGGTGCGAATATTCTCCTCAATTCATGGACTTTTTCGGTACGTTTCCCGGTGTAAAAGTCAGCGTTACTAAAAATGTGCCCGACAGACCCGGCTTGCGGCCTCTTGTACCGCTAGGCTGGCGGGCCTGGCGGGGCGGGCTGGCGGGGCGCGCCTGGCGGGGCACGCTCGTCCCTGCATTCGCCGCTGTTTAGAGAACAGGGATCGCGGGGTGCTGATGGCTGTGCCGCTGTGGCAGCTGTGGCTGTGGAGTACGTCTGGCCGGTCTCGCCGCTGCCGTAAAGGTGTGACGTACATTGTGTGTTTGCAGGGGAGTGCCGGTCCGCGCTGGGCGAGGGGGAGGCTGAGGAGGCGTGCGGGCCCCCCCACGGGCCCCCCCACGGGCCCCCCCACCATGGGCCCCACCAAGGGCCGCCCCAGGGCCAAGGGGGTCCCCTGGGCGCCACGGCCCTCCAGCAGCCGCCCGCGGCTCCGGCGGTGTCCCGCGCCGTGACCTGGACGGCAACGCCCCGACGCTCCAACCGCCAGCGCCGCCGAGCAGGTGAGTGGCCACTGTGACGAGTCACGTGGTATGCGGACGGTCCTCAGAACTAGGGCGCCTCCCGGAGCAGCTGCGGCGGCAGCTGCGGCAGCAGCGGCGGCAGCAGCGGCGGCAGCAGCGGCGGCAGCAGCGGCGGCAGCAGCGGCGGCAGCAGCGGCGGCAGCAGCGGCGGCAGCAGCGGCGGCAGCAGCGGCGGCAGCAGCGGCGGCAGCAGCGGCGGAGGCGGCTCTGCAGCATTGCGCGCCTCCGATTAAAAATTTATACTCGGCTGCACTGTGTCGCCTTGCTGCATCGCCGCCCGGCTAGACCACGCGAACATTCCAGCCCGCTCCGCCCCGCCCCGCCCTGCCGTGCCCTGATGCCCCCCCCCCCCCGCCCCCCGATGCGGAGCACCGCTTATATTTTACGGCGCTGTAAACCCTCCAAACACTGCACATAACACGGCGTTGCGCCGGGGCGCGGCCTGGCGTGGCCTGGCAACAACAACAACACATTCGCGATGGACGTTAACGACTATTTGCACTGAGCAGAACGGTGTGTGCACTCCTTGGATCCGCGGGGAGGGCCACGGCCTGCTCACGGCGGCCCTCGGCGGCCCACGGCGGCCCCACGGCCACGCCGGCTCATTCTCATTCGGCACCCTCTTCATGCCGACCTACCTCAATGCGCCCGCTCACACTCTCACCGTGAGTGCGAGAGAGATAGGACGTGACGCAGGAGAGAGAGAGAGAGAGAGAGAGAGAGAGAGAGAGAGAGAGAGAGAGAGAGAGAGAGAGAGAGAGAGAGAGAGAGAGAGAGAGAGAGAGAGAGAGAGAGAGAGAGAGAGGGAGAGAGAGAGAGAGAGAGAGAGAGAGAGAGAGAGAGAGAGAGAGAGAGAGAGAGAGAGAGAGAGATTCAGAACGTCTCGCACCTTGTGTAAGTGTGTGTGAGTGTGTGTACAGAGTGCGGACTGTGTGCGGTGTGTGCTCCCGACTTGGGCCTGCACGCGTGTGGAGTCTGTGTGAATGGCTTGGCCCGCCGCTGGCTGGCCGCTGGCTGTCTGTCTGTCTCTCTCCCACTTGTTAGCAGCCGGTGGTCCGGTGGTCCCACACGCCACCTCCCCTACCAACAACCCCATAAGCCCCACACGTAAAAGGTCCTGCGAGGAAGCTTATATGGTCCCCATCACTACCTCTCTGTCTGTTTGTCTGTCTGTCTGTCTGTCTGTCTGTCTGTCTGTCTGTCTCTCTCTCTCTCTCTCTCTCTCTCTCTCTCTCTCTCTCTCTCTCTCTCTCTCCCCCTCCCCCTCTCTGCCTCCCTCTCTCCTCGCGTCAGGATTTTGCCTTTCACCACACACCCGCCCGCCGCGGTGCCGCACACATCTCCGGTCCCGATATCCCTCTCTGACGTCACATATACACGGCGGCCACGCGCGGCCCCGCTCAATAAAAGCCCTTGCTGCACGCCCAGAGAGATGTTAGGAAGAACGCGAAAAAGTTTTCCGTATGAGGGAGGCGGGGGCGCCGTAAGAGCCATCGCCGTCGTCCTGACTTGTCCTGGCCGTATAATGATGTCTCCAACAAACTCCCGCTGCCCAAGTAAGTCGTCCCGGGCCAGCAGGCGTTTCTCTCTCACTCCAACGCGGCTGCAGCAACGACGCCGCGGCCGAGGCATCGAGGCCCAGTGTCTTGGAGCGATAGTTCCGGTCGGCCCACAACGTGTTTTACAGCCAGAAACTGCAACACCTTCACCAAGGTTTAAAACTGCTGCCTCTAAAAAAAGTGACAGTGTAGGAACCTTATCTCGTGCCCCATTTCTTCTTCTGTCTGTATCTCTCTCTCACTGGTTCACTCCTCGGGATATCTGTCTCCCTTCGCAGTCGCACTCCTGCGGCTGCTCGGCTTGCCGCGATCTCAGCTCACCTGGGCCTCCCTTTGCGTGGAGCACTGCGTGAACGTGCCCCGGCCAAATTGGGCCACCCGAGGCCCCCGCCGCCCCCGCAGCGCCCGCAGCGCCCCCTGCCGGGCCCGCGAGGCATTTACACGTGCATGTCTATATTAGGCCTGGCCCTGTGCACCGGACGCATAGACGCATCAATTCATATCGGTGCGTGCCTGCCGCCTTTTTTTCTGCCTCTCTCCCTTTCTCTCGTCCCCCGAGGAGGCTGTGGTGTGTTGACGTCAGCAACTCACTCGAGCTTACAAACGTGCAATATCTCCTTCTAATCTAACAAGATTACCAAAGGATTTCTTCGTGGGCCAGTGGGAGATATCACCTTTGTAAGCCGAGTTCGTTGTAATCTTTGCGAAGCATTCGTTTTCCTCCCGGAGTTTTCACAGCAGTGGGGGGCGGCGCTGCCTGCCGGCTGACCCTTCGCAGGCTCCCGCTGCTGGCTGCTTTAATAATTGCCAGAAACGACCCTGACCCCGGCTCTTGCCGGCTCTCTTTTGTTGCTGTCCGGGTTTGCTGTCGCCTGCTGCTGCTGTGAGGAAGAGAGACCAGACGAACCGACAAAGGGAGGCGAAAAGAGAGCGAGAGAGGTAGAGATAGAGAGAGAGAAAGAGAATGTAGAGGACAGAAAAATAATCCAGGGGCGCAGAAATGTCAAGAGTAAAGCAGCGACGTGGTCACCCTGAAACAAGGGGAAGAAATGTGTGGCGCAGTCGGGCCGACGGCCGAAGACAGACAGGCACAGCGGCGTGCTGAGGGCGCCCTGCGGGTAGGCAACCCGCCGGCCACCGTTGTTGAGCGGGTAGCGTCTCGCGGAGCGCAGGCGCTGGCTTCAGCACACCCGATGTAGACATTATCACAGTGAGTAAAACCCGCCGCGGTGGTGATCATTAAAGTCGGGATAACGGCGTCTCGCTGTCATACATTTCCTCCTTCCCGCATTAATTAAATCTTTGTTTGTTTGACGAGCGGCTGAGTTGGGCTGCACTCTCGGCAAGGACTGCGCTCCGCCGCTCCGCCGCTCCGTCTGCCGGCCGTAGCAGCCTTTTATGCCCCCGCCGCCGGCCCGCCACTGAACCGCCGCCTTTGAACTTCTAGCAATTACCGCGCGCGGCGCATAGGATTTCATGGCTGGCGGGATCACTGCGCTCTTTGCGCGGGAGAAACAGGATTAAAAAATATATTGTG
>CM076251.1:13463978-13653978 GCA_038380765.1 Odontothrips loti
GCCGCCGTGCCGCGTACTGGCCAGGGGGAATCCCCCGGCGCGTGCCGTGCGCGTGCCGTCCGCGTGCCGAGGGCCTGTCGCGTGCCATGAGGGTGGCGCCGTGTCGCCGCGCGCCGCGCGTGCCCCGTCGTGCGTGCCCGTGCCCCGCGCGTGTGCGGCGTGCCTCCTGAGAGTGTTTCGGATTATCCTATATATGCTGCTCTCCTGAGGTAACTCGCTCCGCTTCTTTACCAGCAAACCGCCCACGAAGTTTGTTTCTCTCAGGAAAAGAAGGCCAACTTTCTTTGGCACACCCAGGATAACTTCTCTGTGATGCGCCGGGGGGGGGGGGGGGGCACGATCTGGAAACAAAGCGACGGCGAGCAGTTTGTGTCGATACAGGCATGAGAGTGAATAAGTGATGACAGACCTGACGCTGCCAATAGGCCAGCTCTGTACAGAATGCTTTCCATCTGTTGCGACGGCCCTCCCAGCGAGCACGGCGGGCATGTGGGGCTTCATGTGTGGTATATTGACAGGTGTGGGGCACTAGGTGGGGGTGGGCTTGTAGTGGTCCAAGGCAGGCTGACAGAATCATCAGCGCTGTTTTGTCTCCGAGTTTTTTCTTCTTGTTTTTATAAGACTGGTTTCCCCACAATGCTCGCAAAATCTTAACTGACGCCCGCGAAAGTGGGAGGATTAGCAGACGCTTCGTCTGCAAATTTGATTTGCGCACAGGAGAGGAAGAACAACAGCGGGGGGGAAACTTGCAGAACCAACGCGGATACATCTTGCTTGCTGTCACAATATTTCACAAAGTGCTTAAAAACTTGGCGTGCTTTCTTCCCGTCGCTCTTTACGCGCACTGCCTGCTACTTTTCCGTATTGTGCTCTTGTCTCGTCCACTCTTCTTTTCTGTGCTGCCCAGCTGCCCATTTTTGCAAATCGGTGGGGCCTTCCGCCGTGTGAACAATGCGAGTGCGAAAACAACAAAAACAAAATGGAGGGAGAGAGAGAGAGAGAGAGAGAGAGAGAGAGAGAGAGAGAGAGAGAGAGAGAGAGAGAGAGAGAGAGAGAGAGAGAGAGACGGAGAAACAGCAAAGCCTGCGCAGCGCGTAACACCCTGATTAATAGTGCAACGGGCAAAGCGGTCTCCCTCTTTCCATCTCTCTCGCTGACGCTGTTTTGTTGGCATGATTAATCCAACGAAACGGGGTAATATTTTCCATGATGGACGTAGTTCGTGGACGGCGTAAGAGGCCTTGGTGCGGACTGCACGGCCCGCACAGTGGCCAGCTCCAATAAAACTACCTTCCAGGGATAAAGCTTCCATTTTATTCGAGTTGAGTTGGTGCCTTCAAGCTGGGCGCTGCTGTTTGGGCACGCAGCGCGGGCCGACAAGCGCCGTGAGGGTAGGCAGCGTGGAGCTACGAAGGACACGGGTGCGTGGCGGGCTGGCCTACCCTCCGTTCCACAGGCGCCGTGAGGATAGGCAGCGTGGAGCTACGGAGGACACGGGTGCGTGGCGGGCTGGCCTACCCTCCGTTCCACAGGCGCCCCGTGGTGGAAGGCAGCTTGGACGTGGATGACGCGATGTACGGTGGGCTGGCCTGTAGCCTCTGTACTGGTTAAATTCAGAGAGACAGCTCCGAGAGCGACGGGGAGAGACGGTTAAAAGCTGGGGGGGGGGGGGCCTTGGGTCACTGGGCGAACGGACGCTGTCGGTTCTCGTCTACTTGTGAGGTCTGCAACTGAGTTGATGGATTAGTCAGAGTCAGGGCATCGATTGCCGTGCTTTTCGCTGCCCTCCCCCCTCCCAGCCTTGTGGCCCCGACCCGACCTGGCCGGCGTCCCTGTGCGTGCAACCACAGCCAGCTGACTGCTGCGGCCAGACCGACAGGTCAGCCGGCGGCGGGGCACGCACCGGGACGGACTGGGCTGGGCTGGGCTGGGCTGGGCTGGGCTGGGCTGGGCTGGGCCCCGCGGCCTGCGCCCGTCCGCGGCCTCACGGCACGCACCGTAACCAAAACGTGCGTGTCCTGCTCGCCGCCTGTGTTGCCAGGAAAACGACCTCGTCGAACAAATTTAATCTAAACCTTCTCGATTTTTTTTTTTTGAAAACCAGAGGATTTTCCAGGGAAATGTCGAGACATGTATTTTTACAGTTTAGCCTCCGTGTGAAAACCGCTCACAAGACTGCCGGCATGACTGGGCAGTGCCTGTTGTATGTCCTGGCCCTGGCGCCCCCGGTGGCCACGCGGCAGCCACCAACATATCCGGCAGTACAATCTCTGTCGTGACCAAACCGGTACAACTCCACCGCGGCAGTGCCGCTAGCTGCGAGGCTGTGCCTGGAGCTCGGGCAGACGTCTTGAGCCCCACCAGCATCCGCCACCCGGTTGTGTGTGTGTGTGTGTGTGTGTGTGTGTGTGTGTGTGTGTGTGTGTGTGTGTTTGGGGCCATGGGTGGCCACGGGCCTTGGGGTGTTCGACAGAAGCCCCCTTGGGCGCGGGGGAGGGGGAAGGGCCTCAGCCTACCCCGCCACATCACCTCGGCTGGGGGACGGTGTGTGTGTGGGGGTGGGGGGGTTACTGGAGAAACTGTGGTGAATATTTCAGCAAACTGGACGCCACAGAGAGAGAGAGAGAGAGAGAGAGAGAGAGAGAGAGAGAGAGAGAGAGAGAGAGAGAGAGAGAGAGAGAGAGAGAGAGAGAGAGAGAGAACCTTGTGGGCATGGAGGGCATGGAGGGTGAGCAAGCCCCTGCTGGGACCGCACCGTCAATGGTATAAAGGACAGCTGCCCGCAATTCTCTGAGATGCCCAGGCAGCGGCAAGGACAGAATGAAACAAAAATCGGTGTCGAATCCCCCGCGTGCCTTGTTTACAAAAAAAAAAACAAAAAAAAACAACATAATGATAATAATCGGTCAAACACGGGTGGGAAATATCGAAAAATATTTAACTTGCATGTTTAGCAGAAGCTGATCAGCTGGTTTTAAGAGGCGTTTCTTTTTTTGCCCGCACACTGCCTGCTCTACGGTCCCCCGACGCATAGTCGTGACTGGCGGGCCGTGCTAGGCGCCGCGCCTCCCAAGGACACCCCGGGGGCGGTTGTCACCCCTGTCCCCATCCCTGTTATATCTCTAGTCCGGCGGAATATTGTCTGTGGAATGTCAGCGATTTGCGGGAATGCGAGCTCTGCCCCTCCCCCCTTTGCTAAGACTCCGCCTATTAGCAAGCAGCAGTCTGCCTGTCTGCTCTCGAGTGGGGCGGGCGAATACCGGGGCGAACGGCTGTTGACAGGCGTGTGTCTATTAGAAGTTTGGCGGCGGCGTTGCAGTAGCACCGTCTCCTCTGCAGCAGTGCTTCATGTCCCGGCTGTGCAGCGGGCCGGGAGCCGGACGGTGACGTCACAGGAAGTTGGCGGCCGGGCATCCTTCCCCTTGCCCCCTCGTCCCAAACTTGGGACCCATTACTAGCCCTCCTAACTAGCGCTGCCTTCGGCCCATCGGCCCTTCGTATGCGACGACGTCGTATCGAGGTTTGGCCACCAATTTGAGCGGGTGGCCGGGCAGCAGGCCCCGGAGACCCCCCACCGCCTGAAGCCCCCGCCAGCCCCTGTGGCCACTGCGGCCCCTGCCAGAGGCCCTAGGCCGGGGTCGCTGACCGGTGGGCCGGGATCTCTTCCTTTCCCTTATTCAATCCCCCCCCCCCCCCCCCCCCCCCCGACTCGAAACGACTATCGCCCTCTTTGTCTCATCCTTCCCTTTGCCCCTCATACCCCATACTTCCTGAATTTTTTCCCCCTACAGAATAGCTCACTCTCTCTTTTTAAAGAGGGGTGGGGGATGCTTTTCGCGCCTGCAGGCCTAATGGGGATCAACACGGCTCACTTTTAGAAGGGCGACCGAATGGGCGGGCGGCGCGTGGCGAGTTTGCGCCCCACTCGTTACGCCAACGTTTCGTTTGTTCGTCGTGATGGCCGCCGTTCCGCCCGCTCTGTCCGTCTGTTTGTTCCCCCTCCCTCCCCTCCCTTCCTCCCTCCCCCCATCCCCTCCATCCTTCCCACACGCTTGTGCATCTAGAACGCCATCCACAGCGATCGCCAGCAGGATGGTGAGGGTTCTGGAGAGCGGGGCATCGCAGCACAAGAGCACCGCCTGAGGCCCGTCTGTTTGGGCCCCCGTTCTTCTGGAGACACCGTCTGCCCCCACTGCCACCCCTGCCACTGCTATTCCTGCTTGCAGACGGCGCGATGCGCATTTTGTCCCCCTTTTGATGGAGAGGCTTTTGGTTGGATACCCCCAGACCCCCTTATGTGCGCCCGGGGGGAGGGGGGGGGTGCTGAGGGAAGAGGGGATGAACAAACGTAATGGAATACTGGACTGTCGCGCCCCCTGGCGGCTGTGGTGGGTGGACGCTCAAAAGTGAAGGAGTTCTTGCCAAAGCCGAGTCAATGTTAGCGGTCCACTCGAGGCGAGCGTCCGCCGGGAGGGTGCGGGGGCGGAGGGGTGGGAAACGGGGGCAGTAATGGCAGGCGGGGGCGGGGCGGGGCGGGGCGGGGGAGAGTGAGGCTTCGGGGCTTGCAGGCCATAACATGGATGTGAGCGTTAACCGTTATGACCTCACGGGCCTTACGACGGCGCAGGCCGCTCCCAGCCACCCCTCAGGCAGCGGCGTCACACCGCCGTCGTCGACGTCATCCCCGCGGCGGCGGCTCACCTTCCGGCCCCGGCCGCCGCCCCCGGCCGCCGCCCCCCGGCCGCCGCCCCCCGGCCGCCGCCCCCGGCCCTCCCCGAAGTGTAAAGCCCCTGCTCGACGAGGATATTGCCACTTCCTTCCGGTTACCCCCGGACCCCGACAGCCCCGCGGCAAAGCCCCGCCATCATCCTGGTGGCCGACAAGGGCAGGTGGGCGTCGACGGGGGCCGGCGGCCGGGACAGCATCTCCAGCAGCCCCCGCCTCGAGACGGCGGGGCGGCCGCCACCACCGTACCCGTCATCTCTTCGTCACTCTGCTCATCCCCTCTCTTGACGATGAACTTTCCAGCAGGGCGAGTCGTCGCGCCGCCGGTGTGGGGGTGAGGCCGGCCGGCCTGTGCTGTCACCTCTAGGCGCCCGCCCCCGCCCCCGCCCCCAGCTCTACCCCCGCCCCCACCCCCAGCTCTACCCCCGACCCCCATCCCCGGCCACACGGACAGCCCGCTTAGGGTATGACAAGTCCCGTCCCGCGTGGCCTCATAATTAATTTTCACGACAAAAGAGATAAATCTATGCGGCTGGGGCCGAGGAGATATCGAGTTACTCGACTCTCTCCCTCCCCTCCCCATCCTCCCTCTCTCCTCCTCCTCCCCTCCCCTATTCTGTCGGCCCGCTGTGGAATCATCGCGTCGTGGACAGTCGTGTCTTAATTTCCTCCCCTTACAAGTCGGTCGGGGTGTGTCGTGGAGGGGGTGGTGGAGGGGGCGGGCAGCGGACTTCGACCCGTCTGACCGGTGGCCCCTCCCCTCCCCTCCCCTCCCCTCCCTCAGCGCGCCTGTCGTGACTGTCTTGTGTCGGTCTGACCTCTGTCCACTCTCTGGACTCCCTGTCTGTTTCTGCGTCCGGGACAACAAGCATGAGGAGCACGCATTTTCAAAAGCAACGACAAAACAAAAACAATGAGGAGAGGGAAAAAAGGCAAGTTGACATAAAAGCGACGGCAAAGTGAAGAGCGTCGTTTTGCGATGTCATGTTCCGCGTTCCGCAGCGATCCCAGGAGAGCGCCGGAGTATTGCCGTCTATGTGTAGCCAGGCGTCGGTGGCCACTCGCCCGTTTCTCTGTGTCTTCCCCTCGTCTCTTTCTCTCTCTCTCTCTCTCTCTCTCTCTCTCTCTCTCTCTCTCTCTCTCTCTCTCTCTCTCTCTCTCTCTCTCTCTCTCTCTCTCTCTCTCTCTCTCTCTCTCTCTCTCTCTCTCTCTCTCTCTCTCTCTCTCTCTCTCTCTCTCTCTCTCTCTCTCTCTCTCTCTCTCTCTCTCTCTCTCTCTCTCTCTCTCTCTCTCAATCTTCATCTCCTTATTCTCAATGCCGAACACTCTGGTCCGTCTCTCTTGCTCTCATCTTTTTTTTTCTCATACGTCTTCACCCGAGAAAACAACGTTGTCTGGATTCCTCCCCTCTTTTCAGCCAGACGGCATATCTGCGGATCGCGGTCGGCCGCGCCACCGTCGTCTCGATACGACGTCCCCCCCCCCCCCCCCCTCCCCTGCCGTGCGGCCTCCGGGGGACCGGGGGCGTCGCCAGGAATCATTTCTGCAATGCGCTTTCTAGTCTCTTCCTTCGCGGCGCACCGTCTCATCTCACCCCCATGCGACACGGTGGGGGGACACGGTGGGATGGGGAAGGGATTACGTGCAGAAAGAAATGATTTAAAAGAAATCCTCTCCTCTTAGAGGGATGCTGCGCGAGGGGTCCGTATTAGCAACGTCCTTCCAAGAAAAAGGGTTCTCTTCTACCGAGAGGCGGGGTCAGAAAAAGTAAAGGAAGGCAGAGACAATTGCCTCAGTCCCATGTGACTGGAGCGAGGTGGCGGGGCGCGGGGTGTGACGCCATCCGTAACCCCCTCACGTGCGCCGCCTGTCGAAAATCTCCGCCTCATTTGCCGCGGATTTGCCGGGGGTGATGTGGAGGAGAGAGAGAGAGAGAGAGAGAGAGAGAGAGAGAGAGAGAGAGAGAGAGAGAGAGAGAGAGAGAGAGAGAGAGAGAGAGAGAGAGAGGGGGGGGGTAGGTGCGTACAGACAGGACGGTCACGTGGGTACAATTGTGACGCACTCATTGTTTGCCTTTTCTTTTCGTCCCTGGTGAAAACCCCGAGGGGCGTGCCTACAGATAAACAGAAACCTTCTCTCTCTCTCTCATATATTTTCGGACAAACCTTCTATCTCTTTCCCTTTTTTTTTTTTTGCTGTTTGTTCTTTTTTTATTCTCCTGCCAGATGGCAGCTTTCGGAAGTAACGCGAGGGGGAAAAAAAAACAGTCAAGTAACGGAAGCAGGTGATTCTCCCCGACGGCCTTCTTTGTCTTATTTTCGATCCCTTTCTTCCTCTTATATCCGCGCGTGCTGATGGATTTATTCCTGCTCTAGTTGATTTATTTCCCCCTTTCCTCTCTTCTTTACTTTGTCTGACGACGCGGCCCGCAGATCCCGCAGGTGTGGCTGGTGTGGTGTGCGCCTCTGTTGAGTGAGAAAATTAACGCGAACCCATGACTACTAGCTAACTGGGAAACGCGCGCTGCCATTTTTTACTTTTATTTTTTTAAAGAAAACCACTTTAGTACATTCTAGGGGGAGCGGCATACTTGAGGCGAGGCATACTGCTTCTAGCTCTAAACTTGTTGTGTGCGGCAGTCTGTGGCGTCCTTAAGCCCTCCCGGTGGAACAGAGAGCACACGTAGCGCACCTGGGCGCACCACACCAAGGTGTAGGAGAGAGAGAGAGAGAGAAAGAGAGTGAGGGGCGGAGAGAGGGCTTAAGGGAAAGGGCAGAAACAGTACGTAGGGGCGCCCGGTGGCTATGAGAATTTCAGACGCCGTTCTTATGAGTTTCTTTTAATTATCCTTAGATTCCTTATCTGCTCAGTTCTTTGCTTCGTGGAAAGCCCCCCTAGGCAGGTGGCTCGGCCGCCCCCAGCACTGGTGCGACGATGTGTTGGTCTGAGTGCAGACGGTGTTAAAGATTATCCGAGAAAGGGGACCTGCGGTGGAAGGGGGTGAGGGGGCGTCTGAAGGGGAGGGAGCACGTAAATTGGATCTGAAGACGGAGTTGGATATCGGATGACGTGAGTTGGAGAGGGAGGAGAGGAGCGGGCATAACATGGTGCGGTGTACTCGATGGATTGGTAGGCTTTTCTTCCCCTCCCTCCCTCTCCCCACCCGCGCTCTCGTGTAACCCCTTGATCCGAAGCACGCTCGAAAAGGCATGCTCGAACCAAGAATTTCGTCCCCAGTGTCGAATTAATTCTGCAGCTGACACCGATTGGCTGTTCGGAAAATGGGCGTCGAATGTTGAGGACGTAGTGCGCAGCCCTGAACAGTACCTGCGGACCTGCGGACCTGCGGCGTGCGTCGGCCCGGCCGTCTTAATATAGAAGTAAAAGGGTCGCGGTGGCGTGTTGCAAAAACATCTGGCGACGCGCCGCTCAAAGCACCGGAAAGGGGGGAGGTGGTCCGCCCTGCTCGCGGCTATGGCTCTGCCAGGCCCGGGGGGGGGGGGGGGGGGGGGGGGAGCTCCTCCGGTGCGCCGCGCCAAGGCTCGAGGAGCCGAGCCAGCCGCCCCCCCAACCCGTCCCCCGCCAGGAAACCAAGACTGAAAGGTGCGCGCGACAGCGCAGAAGGAGGCGATGCGGAACCCACTGGTTCGGAACAGAATGCATTAATTCCCTGCACTGTGTCAACTTGATGTCGAAAGGGGGCTGGCCTGGTGTAACAGCGCGCTGCGCGCTGTCGGGCGGCGGCTGTGTCCCCCTTTGGTCCCCCTCTGTCTCCCTCGTCCCCCTCGGTCCCCCGCACCAGCGCCCCGCACTCAGGGGGAGGTCGTTAAGGTATCAAATCGCAATTAAACACGCGGATTCCCGCAGAACGTGCGGCATAAACCCGGCGGCGCACGCTTTGACGCAGGGCGCGGCGCGGCGGCGCCCAGGTGTCGTTGAGCGTCTCTCTCCCACCCGCAGCGCGCCCGTCGCAGGCGCGCCGCCTGTCCGTCTCCCTCGCACACTATCTCCATACTCTCCCCCTTTGCGATCGCTATCCCGGCGGCCTCGGCCCGAACCGCCCGAACCACCGAAGCAAATCCTGTGCCAATATCCCCCCCCCCCCCCCGACCTCCACCATGCTCCCTCATCAGCATGGTGTGTCCGACCGCAGAGATTCACGGGCAGCACTCTGTGATGTGGAGCCGCTTGTTTGACAATCATCGGGCTTTTCATTCGCGCTGTCTCATTGTGTTTTTCTATCATGACGTCGCGATGGTTGTCATGCTCACTGCCACACTGTCGTTTGCTTTTTCTTGTTCTTCTTCGGGTGTCAGTCGCCGCTGCGTTTGATCTCAATACTCCCCAACCCCTGACAAAAAGTGATGTCATCTGGTGCCAAGTTTTTGATTAAATTAATTTAAATATATCAGCAAGACATATTTTGATTTTGTAATTATCGAAATGGGAAAATAAAATTGTCTCTGGGATGAAGTGGGCCCAACTAACTAAGGGGGTGCCTCATGTCATCCCCGTGCTGAGTGCTGCGCAGAGGCCGTCTCGCCCCGTCTCGTCTCTTCCGTTGATTCCATCACACGATGGGCCGGTGGCCATCAGACAACCATCATAAAAGCGAATGGTTGGCTTTAGTCGTTTCACCGCCGGGGTGCCGCGGCACGACACGGGCCCGCGGGCAGTATGGTGGGCAGAGAGAGAGAGAGAGAGAGAGAGAGAGAGAGAGAGAGAGAGAGAGAGAGAGAGAGAGAGAGAGAGAGAGAGAGAGAGAGAGAGAGAGAGAGAGAGAGAGAGAGAGAGAGAGGGGGGGGGGGTACTGTACTTATACGGCCTTGGTATTGGCGGAGGGAGCTTTATGAGAAACTGTAACCCGTACCAGGCGGCAGTGAATCTCACGCACACGCACGCACACCGAAATGCCCATGTTCAGTCTAATAATTCTGACCTCTTAAATAATCCGTTCGTGAGGGTTGGAACATAAAGTGACGCGCAGTACTTACCCAGCCAGCACGTGTTTCTGAGTTCAACGACCGCGCCCCTGTGTGCGTTCGATAATGTCGTGTAATCGCTGGGGAAAGTTTAGGAGATTACTCGGGATTCTGTCTGAAATATCAAAGTATTTCCATGCCCCCTGGAGTGAACCCCCGTGCGCCTTAGATCGCAAAGGGAGAGAAAGAGAGAGAGAAATAAGGCAAACCTGCGGAGGACTTCGTGTTTACGTAAACAATTCAACAGGTGTGCGTTAACCTGATCCAAATCCGGCGGCTAGGGGGTGGCGGCCTTGCCTCCATTAACTTTCCCGGCATCTTTCCTCACCGACACCCCGGCTCCTTCCCCCCCCCCCCCCCCCCCCCCCCCCCCCCCCAACCTCTCTCGACATTGGAGGAGAGAGTCAACTATAAATGATTTTGGAAAGTTTGAATAAAGTTGTCACACAGCCAGGCTTCCAACTATTGTGTGGATGGGTAGAAATAACTGCGGATGTGGGATGTATCGACATGAAGCGGCACAGAAAGCCGCTGAATTGAAATAGAGTGGGGCACGGTTACGGCTGCGGGCGCGCTCCCTCATACGGCGTCGTGCTGATGTGGACGTGCGTGGGGAGGAATGTCTTTCTCTGTGAGTTGAAGGATCTGCCTCGCCTGAGCCCACGGCCACGGCTCCGCTCGGCTCCGCTCGGCTCCGCTCGGCTCCGCTCGGCTCCGCTCGGCTCTGCTCCACTCGGCACGACGACACGAGGCTGGGGCCTTCCCTCTCTCGAAAACTTTATCGTGCGAGATTGGAGCAGCGGCAGTGAGAAGAGAGAGCATAGAAGGAGAAAGCGAGAAGTCTCTTTCCTCTGCTCTTCCTGTTTTCTCTCTGTCTCGGTCTCTGTCTCTCTCTCTCTCTCTCTCTCTCTCTCTAACCTCCCTGCTGGAAATTCCGTGCCAAACGTATCTTGACACGTGGCAGACACAGTGAACCGTCCAATGGACCGCCCGGGTCGGCCTTCACCTCGGCCCGCCGCCTGCCTGCCCTGTGGCCTGCCCGACCGCCGCACAGTCCACCGGCATACATAGGACAGAGCGCTGCCCACAGCCGGGACCTCCAGGATCAGTTCCCTCGCTTTAAAATGTGCGGCACGTCCCCTTAAAATCCCCGCTGATGTTCGGGAGAGCCCCCCTGTCGACACTCACACCGGGGCGGGCCAGGCGAAGCCAGGCGAAGCCAGGCGAAGCGGCGCCCTCTCCGCAACCGCACTCCACCGTGTCCTACTCTCTCTCTCTCTCTCTCTCTCTCTCTCTCTCTCTCTCTCTCTCTCTCTCTCTCTCTCTCTCTCTCTCTCTCTCTCTCTCTCTCTCTCTCTCTCTCTCTCTCTCTCTCTCTCTCTCTCTCTCTCTCTCTCTCTCTCTCTCTCTCTCTCTCTCTCTCTCTCTCTCTCTCACTCTCTCTCTCTCTCTCTCCGCCGACGTCCTCGCTGTATATCTACGCTTTTCCGCCCATGGGTCCGTGTGCAAGCCAACGTCACTGCAGAAGAGAATGGATGAGAGAGACAGAGAGAGACGACGGTAGAAGGAGAGCGTCCTCTCCCTCGTGCGCACTCCAAGAGCAGCAGCAGCAGCAGCAGCCGCAGCAGCAGCCGCAGCAGCAGCCGCAGCCTCCCAGAGGAGCGGCTGGGGGAGGCTAGGCTAGGCTAGCACAGAATTAAACGTGGAGAAAGTGGCGGCCGCACATTAATATTATTTGCGCTGACGCCTCGCTGCTTTACTGCGGTGGTGCGTGGCGTCGCCCTGCGAATTCAATTGTGACACTTTGTTTATTTCTCTTGTCCATCTCTCTCTCTCTCTCTCTCTCTCTCTCTCTCTCTCTCTCTCTGTCTCTCTTGGTCACGTGTCTCCCTTTGCTGTCTGTCCGTTCAGGGGTATGTGCTCGACGCGCTTTGCAGAGACTTTATTCGTCCGCACATGACGCATAGTGTTCTGACGGACCAATCAAATTATAACCTGTTGTTACGGCCGACCCCCTCGGTCTCACGTTTACCCTGCGCACTCTTACTCACACGCTTTCCCTTTCTCCCACGCGCTCCTCCCCCTCCGCGCACTTTTCTCTCTCGCTCTCTCTTGTTCTCTCCTCGGGTCCGTATGAATGAATGATGAGCGAGCGGAGACGGGAGTGAAGAGAGGCAAATCCCGCACGTTTAGGAGTTAATTCCACGCTTAGGACACGGGGCGTAATGAGCAAACGGAGAAGGGAAGATGGCAGAGAGAGAGAGAGAGAGAGAGAGAGAGAGAGAGGAGAAGAGACGCCACCCTTGTGCACACATATGTGTGTGTGCTCGGGTTGTGTACGACGCCAGCACCCGTTGGCCACCCGGCGCGCATATTCACACACGCGCACACACACACACACACACACACACACACACACACACACACACACACACACGCAGCGCTCGGCCGCTCCTGCCCACGGAGCGCCTTGCAGTCAGGCAGTCCCTCCGGACACGGGTGCTGTGCGGCTTGCCTATCCTTAGAGTGTTACATTTTGAAACAAGTTTTGAAATATGTCTGATTTTTAAAAAAAAAAAACATTCGTAAGGTCAAACAGGCCAAAGTAGAGTTCTTTAGGGACAAAATTTTGAGATAACCGTTGTATCTCTAACGGTTTTCGACATATCGTCGTTTTTAGAGAGACAATTAGACAAAATCGATTTTACATTATTTTCTCTCTTAAAACGACGACATAAAAACGACGATGAAAAATCAGACATATTGATTTTGGCTGTCGTTAGGAGCATTTAGGCCCCATATTCAGGCGCCCTGTGCGACCTTTTGCACTGGTCCGATCGAGCTCACCGGGGTATCAAAATTCACGTCTTGGATCGTAGCATCAGATGAGAATTGTACATATTTATATTTTTCAAAACATTGTTCAAAATGTAACACTCTAGCCTACCCTGCCTGGCTGCCGCCGGCACCCCGTTAGGGCACCTCTAGAACTGTCGAGGGCCCCGCCTGTTTTCGAATGCCACTGCCGTCTCGCACGTCGTCTTTCTTTTGTTTTTCGTTCACGCGTTCACGTTAAGAAAAAAGTAAAAAAAAATAACAAACTAAAAAATAGTGGGAGCCAACAGGGTCGTTTCCTGTGGCCATCGCTCTCCCCCGCCCTTGTCTGCCTCCCTCCTCTGGGTGCACGAGGGCCTCTTGCATGAATGGCGTCGCTCAATGAACCCAGGGGGGCCGCAGGGTGCCGCTCGGGGCCCCGCTAGGGGTGGCTGCCCGGCATGCTAATACAGCCGCTGGCTGTGCCGCCCGAAGTGTAGGCCTGCAGTCGTCGAGTGTCCTTTCCGATAGGAAGGGGGTGGGGCAGCGGTGGGTGCTCGTGGTTGTAACAGTCGTCCCACCCCTTCACCCACTGCACTCTCATTATTCGTCGGCGCGGATCCAATCGGAGGGGGAAAATGGTAAATAAAAAAAAAACTGAGAAAAATACGGTGAGTCATTCGTCACCTAAGACAGTTTTGCTGAAGCATGTACGAAAATGTGTCATACTTGGTTGGTATAGTAGTGAAGAGAGGTTGTTTTATAAGTGTACAGGGACGTGCAGCCGGCTGACCTACATTGTCTGCTTGGGCCTCTGATCGTGGCGAGAGGCTCATCCCGCCTCGTCTGCCGCCTGGCCGAACCGATGCCTTCCGCTCGCCTCTCTCTTTCTCTCTCTCTCTTCGCTCTCTCTCTCTCTCTGTCTGTCTTCTTCAACACACCGTGTAGTGTCGATACCATCGAAACCGCATGGCTGCATGATGGCGGTTTCTGCTGTTGGCATTCGTTGTTGCCGTAGTGTCCTCATGGTTAAAAAAAAATAAATTAAAATGTTATTACTTAACGGAAAATTGGCCCCTTTCTCGCTTCAGAGAGGGCTGGTCAATTAATTTAGTTGGAGCAATGTGATTATGTGTCGTACTCTGCGCCACGCCCTTGCCGCTCCGTGGAGTGATGGACCGTTTTTTTTAAATCTTTGTTTCTCTCCTTTTTTTATCCGTTTCGTCATCCCCACCTCGTGCCTTTCTTGTTTTATCTAAATGACGAAGGCGTCTGTTGATAGAGAAGAAGGGCTGCCAAAAGGGTTAGCGCTGATGGCTGCTCTTATTTCTTTTTGCTCACCAATTTCTCTGTTCCCCTTGCTCCTCCCCTCTGCTTTCTCCTCTATCCTACTCGCGCTGCTTAAAAGACAAAACAAAAGTTGAGCCAGAGAACCAACATCCAATCTCCTTGGTGATCCCCAGCTTGGTTCGCGTCCGTAGCGGAGGGGGATGATAGGGACATGGGGACGGGCGCCACAGTGGCAGCGAAACCACAGAGTGAAAGGAGGGGGGCGGGGGGGCTATAGTGCGGTACCCATTCACTTGGCACAACGCGCACTTCAGTGGATGAAGAAGAGATAGGAAAGACATACACCGACCATTGCTTCTGTCTTGTGTAAAAGTGCGAGAGACGGCCGTAGTGTATCTTTCGTAATCTCTTCTTCACTAGAAACTCTCGAGGGATACCTACCTACATCATTGCGTGGACGGGAACTCTTAGAGTTCTCTTGAAAAGCGCGGGGCACCATGAGGGCATGAACATGAATATGTCCGGATCGCGGAAAGATATTGCAAAATGAATTTCAGTCCGGGACGGGAGACGTGACAAAGAGAAGCTACGGTCCGTTTGCGGTGCGCTGCGGGGGCGACGCGGGGGGGGGGGGGGGGGGGGGGGGGGGGGGGGAAAGGGAGGGGGATCCAGACATCGTCCCCAACAGACAGCGAGGAGGAGTCTGAAATTAATGAACAGAGTTGTTTCGCGTCGAGCGAGGAGACGTGACTGTGTGTGTGCGTGTGTGTTTGTGTCACGTGCTCCCTGCTCGCGGGTAATTTAACAATCCCCTCCAAAGCTTCGTGTCGTGCGTGTTTTAGCGGACCGGGGTTCCCCCCCCCCCCCCCCCCCCCCGCCCCGGTCCCCTCCACCCCCGGGGTGATGTGGTGCTGTGTTCAGTCTCTGGCGAAAAATAATCGACTGTGCGTCAATCAGTGTCATTGGTACTGGTCACATTGTTCCAAGGGCACTATTTACTTCTGCGTGCCCCTCTGGCTTGTTAATGAGACCTCCTTGGCGTTTGATTCCGCTGGAATTTCCAAGCTTTCGGCGGAGCAGCCGCGATGTTGTGCGATATGGCAGTGTGCCGCCATCAATCGGGGACCTCGCGCGGTCACCTCCAGCGGTCGCCCCTTTTCCAAAGGCCCTTTTGCCCCTTTCTCGCCACCACAGGCACGGCGCTGGCTGCGCCCTGCCCGAGTTTTCCTTCCCCGCCCCCCTGGGGCGCCCCTGTATCCCCCCTGACCCCCCACTGCCCCCCCCCCCCCCCCCCCCCAGGCCCCCCGAGGCTCGAATGCTCTGCTCGGCTCGGACGCCGGGGACGGAGTGGGGTCACGCTCCCTCTCTGCGCCGCCACGCCGCCGCTGATCCCGCCGTCTCTTACTCATAATTCCCCCCCCTTCTCTCTCTCTCTCTCTCTCTCTCTCTCTCTCTCTCTCTCTCTCTCTCTCTCTCTCTCTCTCTCTCTCTCTCTCTCTCTCTCGTGTCCATCACCGAGGCGCGGCGCGGCGCTGCCGCCATAGACCGTGCACGAGGAAGCCGCCGTGAGTGCCATGAGTGAGGCTGGGCCGCATTGTGTGGCCGAGCCGAGCGCCCACGGCGCCGGGTACGTAGGCCACTCGGTCTCCTGCGGGCACGCGCGCCTTGCGGGCTGGCCTACCCCGCCATTCGCAGGCGCTCGACGTCGCCGCTGCCTCGCCGCCAGAGACGTCACGGCTGAGCGTGTGGGGGAATGTCAGTGGTCGGTGCGGGCTGTGTAGTTGCACGGTCTCGTCCGGTCTTATCGTAAGTCCGGTATTTACTGCTGCACTTTGGCCCTCTCCGCCTTGTCCATCGACATCGCCGTCCTTTCGCACTATCGGATTTTTTAGCCCCCGCTCCCTCCATCCCGACCTTTCAGTGGGCTGACCTTTTCCTCGTTGTGAGTCCGGGGAGAAGGAGGGAGGGGGGGGGGGGGGGCACACCCCTGGGCGTCCTCACCTCACTCCCGCTGTGGAGGTCGCGCTTTGGGGTCGCACGCCCTGAGCGCACGCCGCACCTCCCGGCCCTGCGGTCCTGCGGCCCAGAGCCTGCGAGTCCCTGATGTGGCCAGTGTCCAGGGCCGGCCAGGGCCGGAGGACCCTCTGCCGGAGGGTCCCAGCCTACTGAACATGGGGAGGGTAAGTGCAGGTTAACCAACCGCGCTGGGAAATCAGTCATAACAGGTGAAGAAAAAAAAACAAAAAAGAAACACCCTTTTGGAAAGTGGGCATTTTCTCCTAAAACTGATAAGGTGCTATTGGTCGGAGGGTGTGTATTTTTTTTAATTTTTATTTTTCACCCGATGTGATTTTTTTTTTCACCGTCGTTATGTCTAGTTAACCTTGTGCTCACCCCACAGAAACGCGATGGAACGCGTACGGGTACGTTGCGTGGCGGCACTCGTTTTGTGCGCTCCGTACGCTGTGGGCGGGTGCGTCGACCCGCGGGGACTCCCCCACCCCCCACCCCACCCCCCTCACTCCCTCCCGCACCCCGTACTTCATTTACACGCCCATTTTCATGTCAACGATATTCGTCACTGTTGTCACACAACGACGCGGCCGTTAGTGTGTAGGCGGTAACTGTTTGGCCGATGGCCGGGGCCGGTGGCCGCTACGTTGGGGCCCCTGCTGCCATCAGCCGCCATCAGCGATCGGTCACTGCCCGCGGATCCGGTGCGCGCAACCCCCCAAAAAAAATGATTCACCGTTTTAATTTAAGTTTCCGGAACGTTTTCAAAAATAATAATCATTCCAGATCTTTTTCCGCAGCGTTGTGCTGACTCCGCACTCTGTTGCTCGCGCAATGGAAAGATATAATGTCAAATATTGAATAATGCGCTGCATGCAGAAACCGGATTACTCTGCCCTTTTTTATTCTCGCCGCTTTTATCACCACTCGCGGCCCTCCCTTTGTGCATATTGGGGCTTCGTTCATCCATGGCTGTTCTAGCCCCGTTCTTTCACCAGCGGCTGTGGTGTGGGTGCCCCGACACAGCTCGCGCGTGCGCCTGTGTGTGTTCGTGTGTGTTCGTGTGTTTCCGTGTGTGTGTGTGTGTGTGAGTGTCTGTGTGTGTGTGTGTGTGCACCAGTTGCTGTACAGTGATAATAATTTGGCTTTGGCACGGAGTATCATCATCAGACGCAAATAATGTCCCCCGGCATGGCGGCACAACAACTGAATCGCGAACAGAGACACACACACGCACAATCGCGCGCACACACACACACACACACACCCATACAGGGGATGCAGGACGCACATACGGGAGCCGCGCATGCGCTCGCGACGTGACAGTAAACCCTAAATAGAGATGGTAATGCAATTCTTAAAATCATTCAGTTATTATTGTTATCAAAGTCATTTTATTTTATTCATTTTCTTCTTTTCTGCAAAAAAAAAATTAATAACAAAATAATCGGTTGGGGTCGTTTTCAGCTCTGAGTTTCCTAGTTCTGGCCGCCACTGTCACTGGGGGCTGCCGTGGCCATCACCCCACCAGGAAGCGGGCCGCGCAATTAGAGATCGCAGCCGCGCACAAGTACGGCCGCTACCGCTGCCACCACTGCTGCTGCCACCGCTGCCACCACCGGTGCCGCCGCCGCCGCCACCTACCGCATCGCCATGGCGTCACATGACGTCATCGTGTCGAAGGAAGCCCCGGCTAATGAGTGTGACGGCCACAAAGCCATAACCAGCCCCCTAACGGCTCTCTCGGTCGTTGCATTACCATAATCGGGCATTTTCCGCGATTTTATGACCAAATCATTTGAAACTTTCCGGTCCATACCCCTTCGTTGTCGGACGACGTCGGGCGCCGAGTGTGTGTTTGTTACTCCATGGGGTGCCTGCGGTGGAACACTGCTGCCGGTGTTTCATTATTGACGCGGCTTAAAGTGTTACAAGTTTGCATGTTGGAGGCCCTGCCGACGGCCAAGGCAGCAGCAGCAGCAGCAGCAGCAGCAGCAGGGTGCGAAGGGCGGAGGGGTGGGTGGGCAGCCCAGTGATTGACTACGACTACGATGGCCTTTGGGTGCGCCAAAGTTTAATCAACAAGTTGTCTGCGGTAAACGTCGTTAGATTGGGTAAGTTTGCCGAGGTGGATCAATAGCCCTCGGGCCCGTGCGCGCCGCGTCTGCTCGGATATCGATCAGTTTTATCTTCGGGTACTGTCCGTGCTGTTCTCTGGCCGGGGCAGAGTTGTGTTTTTTGTTGTTTTTTTTTGCTGTTTTTTTTTTTGCATCAAGACGGCGTAAAAGACGGCGCACGCCATACTGCAAAGTTGCCAGCCTGGCCGCAGTCTGTTTATCAGGGCTTGGGAGTCGTTCGGAACAAGCAACGTTTCAGCGAAGAGTGTGATGGAGCAAGGGCGGGCCGGATTTTTCATCACAGAGGTGATATGCGGGGCCGGGCGGCCGTAGGTGTTGGCGGTGGACTTGATCTGCCCCCGGTGGTGCGGCGCGGCGCCTGCAGCAGGCACGGGCGCACGTGCGGCGGCCGTGGCCGAGGCCGTGGCGTAGGCTGATGCGGCGCTGCACGGGGGCGGTGGGCGGGGGTGCGGGGGCGGGGGCGGGGGCTCGGCCGGGGGCATCGCCGGCTTTCTTTGACGCCTGTTTATTAAATTCCCGACCGCGACCCAGTCCGCCCCCTCCGTCCCCCTCCCCCTCAATGCCGTGACCCCTTTCGGCCAGCGGGGCACTCGGCTCACCTTCATCAGTTTTTGTTGTTGTTGTTGTTGTTTTTGCGCTCTTGTATTATTACGCTCGCACATTCTTGCTTGTTGCTGCCTTAGGCGCGCCCCGGGGGGTCCAGGGGCTCCTGACAGGGGAGCGCCGACCCCGACCTCCGCCCGCGCTAGTCTGCCAGGCAAAAATGAGCAGCTCTAAAAACCTCAAAGCGGGGAAAATGGGGCACGGCAAGCAGACGAAAGGCAGCGGCAGCGGCGGCAGGATCCCCTGGGCAGGCGGGCAGGCGGGCAGGCGGGCAGACCTGGTCCCACCCCCATCTGCCACGGAATCCTTAATAGCGTGTTTCTGGGAAGGCCTCCGAGTTATGCCAGAGGTAACTTTCGGTCCGAACGAAGTCAGCACTATCGTCAGTGTTAAATCCCTTCAGCCTGTCATCACGCGGGCCGTCATAAATACGCTGTAACGGCCGCCCTCACCACACTGCCGTCCTGCGTTTGATGATGATGATGGTGACGGTGATGATGACGGCGACTACCTGAATCTGTGCGGCAGGAGCTCTGGCTTCCGGCGGCCGCAGATTGGAGGCGGCAGCGCAGAACATCTCTTGAAGAAAGTTTGAACCCCCGGCTGCCTAGGCTTCCCCCGGCCCCCGGCATAGGCAGACGCGGCGCACCAAACTTGTGCCGGCGGCGTGCAAGGCGGCAAGGCATGCAGATATCATCTCTCTCTCTCTCTCTCTCTCTCTCTCTCTCTCTCTCTCTCTCTCTCTCTCTCTCTCTCTCTCTCTCTCTCTCTCTCTCTCTCTGCCGCTCGTGCATGACGCGGTCCCCGCCGCCGCCCCCACTCCCCTGCGCGCAGTCTAGCCAGGCGCCGGGGTGAGACGCAGCAAGGCGACGTAGTAGGTGCCCGGGGGCGCTGCTCCGCCCCGCCCCGCCCCGGCCCGGCCCCCCACCGCAGCTACTCAAAGCCAATTGTGGCTGCCGCACTTCCTACCGACAACCAGCTGACTGCCGGTCCTGGTGGTGTGGTGTTGTTGTTGATGGTGATTGTGGTTATGGTGATGGTGGTGTTGGTGTTGGTGGTGTTGGTGGTGGTGATGGTGATGGTGATGGTGATGGTGATGGTGATGGTGATGGTGATGGTGGTGATGATGGTGATGGTGATGGTGATGGTGCTGGTGGTGTAGTTTCGAGCTGAAACACGCCCCCGTCCCTTCGGACCTGGATAAGCTCCCGATAATGAGGATTTCAGTGGAGTACAGGCCGGAAGTGCTCGCCATCTGGGTAGGGCTGCGTGTGCCCGGTCCGCACACGGCCGCCGCCCGCCCGCCAAATGGGTCACTTTTCATCACCGCTCCGCGGGGCCCGGTGGGGCCCTTACACTTACCTGACCTCGGTGCCCGTGGCCCCCCTGGCCGCCGCCCCGCCCCGCCCCGCCCCGCCCGCCCCGCCCGCCCCGCCCGCCGCCGAGCACGCGCGCTGTCACTCGGCGGATGAATAAGTCCCCGGCCGGGGGGAACGCCCTCGTCGCCCCACAGCCCTTACCTCGACCAATCTCCCTCCCGTCAGCCCGCCGCTGTCAAGGCCGCGCCGTGCGAGCAGTCCTGCAACGCAATACTCTGCTCCGAAGTGCAGCACGGTCACAAGAGACCGTGTCAGTGAGGCGGGCGCCTGTCTTCTGCCGAGCGAGGCGCCGGGAAGCAGAGGTGTCATCGGACCGAGCGGCGGAGTGGGAACAAAGTGGCCGTGCGACTAGCGAGCAGCTGGGAACGTCGCACACTAGGCGAGCCGTTGTCGCCGCCTCGTGTCTTTGAAATGTGAATTTTGCCGCCGCCGTTTGAGTCTGTCGTCGCCGGCGTCCGCACTGTCAGGGGCAGCCACCCCCACCCTCCTCCCCCGCGGGGGTGATTGTGGTGCGGCCGTCGTCCCGGGCCGTCACGGACCAAATCCACTTACACTGCGCACGATCATCAAGCTCATCAAGGAGGCCGCGCTGAGCCCCCCAACCGCGCGGCCTGGCCCGCCTCGTGTACCGCCCCGCTGTCTTGTTCCCCGCGCGCCGAATATCGAATCCAACAAGCGGGGGCTACAATGTGTGTATGGAGGGGGGCGGGGCGGGGCGGAGCGGGGTGGAGTGGGGCGGGGCGGAGCCCGCTTCCGCGTTTCTGTTAGCGCTTCGACGCCCCTGTGGGCCGGGGCCGGGGGCACCAGGGCGCCCCCTTTCCAATCCCACACTACACTAGACTCGCGCGGGGTAACGTGTTGGAGGCGGCCTGCTGCGCGGGGGCCCGGCCGGCGGTGGCCGGCGGGGCAGGGCTCGGGTACGTGAAGACGCACTCCTCGTTGGGGCGGGGATACACGGACTCCATACACCGACCGGCACGCACACCGCACACCCCTCTGCGCCACTTCTCGGCCTCACTCTGCGGTGCGCGGTGCGTGAACTGCCGGTGGTACGAATTCAGCACACATATGCCCCTGAAAGGTAGGCAGCGTGGAGAACACACACACACACACACACAAAGCGCTTCACGACCCTGCGGCCCCCGTGTATGAAGTAGGCCAGAGCCGAGCCACTGAGTGGCATGCCAGGCCGGGCTGGGCCGGGCTGGGCCGCACCGCCCACCACTCCTCGCCGCGCCCTCCGCGCCCTCCGCCCCCTCCGCGCCCTCCGCCCCCTCCGCCCCCTTTCGCGCCCTCCGCCCCCTCCGCCCCCTCCGCGCCCTCCGCCCCCTCCGCCCTCCATAGCTCTGCAGCGGTTGGATGAAGCCCTCACGGCACCCAACCACCCACTCATCCGTCCCGGCATACTGCATTCTGGCAGTAGTAGTACACAACGGTAAAACGGAGGCGGCTCACAGCGGATAAGTGACGGTTCCGTTTTCAGTATGCTCGCAAGCGCGCTCGGGTGTTGTGTGTTGCTGTTCGCACTGTTATTTTTGAAATCGCAGTACAGTTGTCTATTGCGAAGAAATAGTGATACACTACCCATGGGATGTAAACGGGCCCGTTATTGCGAAACTAGCCCGTACGTATCGCAAATAGTTTGTCATACCATGCATTGCAATGTACTGGAGTGCATTCCTTTGCGATGACAACTGTTTGCTGGTTAGGTTTTGGGCTCTCGCTGTGGTCGCGGCGGCATCGCTTCGGCACACCCCTCCCGCAGTGTGTGTGTGTGAGTGTGTGTGTGTGTGTGTGTGTGTGTGTGTGTGTGTGTGTGTGTGTGGCACACGGGGTTGAAGGCGGGTCGAGTCGCGAAGGGGTTTCTTGTTGACGACGACGCCTCGATCGCCGAGTCAGTCCGTCGCACCCATCGTGTCGTCGAAGTCGAGTCGGTATCGATTCCGACACAAGCAGCAGGCGCAGACCGCGGGCTGGGGCTGGGCCGGGCTGGGCAGCCCCGTCACGGCCCCCGCCCCCGCCCCGCCCCCGCCCCGCCCCCGCCCCCACCGCCGCCCAACCCTTTGCACAGCGGCGCCAAGTTGTTTGACGGCGGCCGTGCGACTGCAATCACAACACACTCGCCCTGTTGCAGGAATATGTGTGCTTTTGCGTGCGCACGCTCGGCGGCGATCCGGCCTAATTTATTCACACTCCTTACTTTTGTACCCTGTAGTACTGGGAGGGGGTGCGGGGCGGTGAGGGGGCGGGAGGGGTGGGGGAGGGCGGTGGCACCGGAGACAGAATTGTATTGGCACGGTCGTGCGAAATATTATCATTTCCCATTGATTGCAGTGCTCTCTCTCTCTCTCTCTCTCTCTCTCTCTCTCTCTCTCTCTCTCTCTCTCTCTCTCTCTCTCTCTCTCTCTCTCTCTCTCTCTCTCTCTCCCCTCCGCCCCCCCCCCCCCCCCCCTTCGCCCGCTCCTTGTGTTTCTTATTTATCTCTCTCCTGGCCCCGTCGTTACCCACCGCGCCCACACTGCTGCTGCTGCTGCTGCTGCTGCTGCTGCCGCTGCTGCCGGGTGTGGTGCGGGTGGGTCCTGTCCTGACAGCGACGGTCGCTGCCGTCCCGGTCGTTTTCACGCCTTAATGCCTCCATTCTCTCCCGCAAAATCCCCTCCCCTACCCGCTGCACCACCGTGCCGCACCTGATGAGTACGCGTGGGAACGGGGAGGGGGCGGGCGTTCATCAAACAGCTTCCACGAGGATTTGGGGGGCGGTAGGGGGGGGGGGGCTGACGGGGACCGCGGAACGAGGCGATTGGACGAATAAAGCCCTGCGCTGTTCTCTCATTGGCCGCGCCTATTCCTGCTCGTCGCGCCTCCGCGCGTGTCCTGCCCGTGTCTTTGCCCGTGTCTTTGCGTTGCGCCCCCAGGCGCCCCCCCCCCCCCTCCGCTGCTCCACGCTCCGCAAAGACCCGACGCGGCTCTTCTGCAATCTCCGCCTTCTCCGACACGTGTACCAGGCCTCCCCTCCCCCCCTCCCTCCCTCCCCCCCCCCTCTCCGGCTCTCGCGCCGCACGCCACTTCCGCTTCCGCCACAATGAGGGAAACTGGCAATACAAAACACCCCCGCTCCCTCCCTCCTACATCCCCGGCTTCTTTTTCTTGACCCGACCTACTCTGTCTGGGCGTGAAAGGCGGCCGCTACAGATCAAAACACAGCCCCCTCCCCCCTCTCCCAAATCCTATCGGCGGCTCTGACTGCGGCCTCGTTCATTTGTCTTGGTTTCGCTCCTTTCTGCGACATCATCATCTGGGGTAGTTTATGAGAGGGTGAGATTTCGCCCCCCCCCTCAGAAATGCTCTAATGGAGGGCTCCGCAGGCGCCACCCTTTTGAACTGATTATGGCTGCATTATGAAAGGCCGTGGCAATGAAAGAGCGCAGATTGGGGCGTGGATTGAATAGGTTGACAACTGGCGGAGATATGTTTTCGCTAATTGTTATTTATTCAGCGAATACGACGCGGGGTGTCACAATAGCGTGACACTGGCGAACACGGAGACCTATACTGCTGCTGCCACTCCTCTGAGTTTTGGTTTCAATCAAAGGCTGGAACCCAACACCTGCCGCAAAGGTGGAGCACTGCTCTGGAACGGTCGAGCGGCTTTCTTCCTGGAGAGAGGCTAGAGCCGGATGAGAAACGCTTCCCCCTCCCAAAGCTCTTCTTCTCCTGCTCCCGTCCCAGGGTCACTCTGCCCACGCCGCCCTGCTGGGATTTGCGCGTTTTACAACGGCGTTTGCCTTCCGAGATGAGCTCCACTCTTCTCTCCCCGGCCCCGCCCCGCCCGGCCCCTAGGACCCTCCCCGCACGCCCCCGGCCACGGCCTTCGGCCGCCCATTTTCTCCACGTCTGCCGTTCGCCCTGTAAGTCCGTGACCGCTCTGCTCTGCAATCCCGCCTCCTATTCCCACAACGCTCCTTCTGCTCCAGTTATTCGCGCGGCGCACGGCCTCAGCCGCACAATCGTACGTGATTTTACACGGATGCTCTTACGTGACGCACCGAGAGTGGGCAGCATTAGCGTGTAGCCTCGCCGTCGGTATAGTTTGCCGTATTTTCCGATGGGACTGACTTTTGCATCAAGGCTTTCGCTGTCGCCCTCGTCGGTCCCCGCGCCGGTCCCCCGTCCCATACATGTCACATGATACGTGAGGTGCGGGTGTGTCGGGCTGTTGTGTGACGTGTGCCTCTGCGCGATAGGCAGCGAGAGGGTGAGCATTATAGAGCAAATATAAACAGCGTGGTATTGAACTAGGAAGCGATTGGGTCGTGATCGCAAGACAGTGCTGCTCACGAAAGGTCCGACCCTTACACGGGGTTGAAAATACAAATTTGATTATTTTTGTTTTGCCTTTTTTTTTAATTTTCAGATTTTTTTTTCGTTACTTTTTTCTGGTCCTTTTCTGACCTTTCTTTCAGATTTTTTTTTTAAAAAGGGCGCTTGATTTTGTTTGTGTGTGACACCCCTCGGTTGCTCATGTAGTGCGTGTTTGTTGTGTTCCAGACGGCCCCGGGGCCCCCGGCCGCGCCCGCAGCGCCCGCAGCGCCTCGGTCAAAGGGGCGTCCGCGTCGGCGCCTCGTCCTGGAGCGACCCTGGAGTCAACACCAGGCCAGAGAACAAGCGCTGCCACCGGCCACGCCCATGACCCCGAGGACCTCTGCGTCGTACCGTCCAGACCGAGTGGTGCGTGAGTTTGCAGCGCGTAGTGCCGCGGGTTAGTGCGACGTGCGAACATATCCGTCTGAATATCGGCACGAGAAGGAAATAATGAACCAATCGCCAATTCGTATCACGAGTCAACATTTTCCTATTCGAGCATGGGCGCTCACACCGACGACTGCACGGCATGAACGCTTGTGGCAGCAACCAGCCTATGCGTCCGACCGGCCGGCCTGCATTTGTTCAACAGTACACAAAAAAAAATAATAATTAGTTGTCCCAACTATTGTATTCGTTAATTTCAGAACAAGTAATAAGTTTAGATGCGAGAATTAACGTTTCATTGGATCAGCAAAAAGTTTGTTGCGTTCCTATACCTTTTGCTCACGCATCTATTTTTTTTTATTTTTTTTTACGATTAAATGTCATTTTTGCCAACTTGCTTGTCCCGAAATCAACGAAAATATTAGTTTGGGACAACTAATCATCTTTTTGCGTGAGGGACAAAAAGCGGTAGAGGTTGGCGCCGCCGACGCCCTCCTAGCTAATGACGACTCCCGCGAGCGTCCTGAGCGCTCGCTTTCACCAGGTGGAGGAATCCGGCCGTCTTAGTGTCTGTCTCTTTGTGTCGACTCCTCTCGCCAAATGAACCCTGATCGCCTTGATTTCATCCTCCCATTGACGAAGTGAAGTCAATCGCGAGGGGTGAGAGGGGGGGGGGGCGAAAGTTGACTAGACCCTTAGTCTCATCCTATCCCTCACTGCAGCGCCCCCAAACCCGCGCACTGGCGGGGCTTACCGACCGCGCTGAAAGCTTTCTTTACGTGCGCGTAGACTTTTGAAAGGAAACGGGTGGAGGAGTTTACCTTGCTGAACACTGTCGGTCTCTGAGGCTTCCCCGCGCAGCCGCTATAGGAAAATGAAAAGCTTTCTTACCTGTATGTGCTTGAGCGGTCCTGGCTCCCGGAACAGTAATGTGCATTTGTGGCATTTCTTTCTGTTTTGCAGCCAAGAGCCGCTACGAGCTATGCGTCGTACCCTGTCACCCCAACGGTGCGTATTGCTTCACACATAGTCTCTGCTTATCCGCGCCTGGGCATTCTGAAAATCATGACTCTTTTGGAGGAGCGGGAAATCTGTGCGCTTCTGCTCACCTGGCCGGACGGCTTGTCCCTGCCTTGACACGCACAATGACACGCACTCACACACACACACACACACACACACACACACACACACACACACACGTACGTCTTCCCTCGCTGGCGGTGAAGTCACGCACCCACCCAACCTGAACCTCTGCTGTCACCGCGGCCGTGTCTTCTTTTGGGTCACACTGCTTGTAAAGTCTGCTCGCGCAGGTGCGTGGCCGGTGTGTGTGTGTATATGCGTGTGTGTGTGTGTGTGTGTGTGTGGGAGGGTGTGTTTTGTGACGGGGGGTGAGGGGTGTTGTGTGTTGTGTGAGGGTGTGTGTGATTCCACGATGGGGGGCCGGTAACACGTTACGACCGCCCCTCCTCTGCATGCCCCGTCCAGACTCCGGGGGGGGGGGGGGACACGGCAGCCCGAGTGGAGGCGACCGGAGTACCACCACCACCACCACCACCACCACCACCACCACCACCACCACCACCACCACCACCACCACCACCACCACCACCACCACCGGCTCTGGGCTCAGCCTCTCCGACACACTCACCTTTTTTCGCTCAATCTTGTTATCCCTCGGCCACTTCCATCTCGCCCTATCTCTTACCGGTCTTCGCTCTCCTCTCCCTCTTGTCCCTCTCTCTCTCTCTCTTGTGGTACGGCCTGGTTGTTTCCTCCCCACGAGCTAATATTAACTCCCAATGTATCTCGTCCGAGCTAATAACTCCCTTTGCGTAGCCGTCGCCTCGGCGGCGCCAGCCTGCGCCAGACCCCCACCGCTACCCGTGGCGATGGGCGGGGAGCTGAACGCGAGCCCCGCACGGGGGTAGCGAGGTACGGGGTACCGGGGTACGGGGTACCGGGGTACCGGGGTACGGGGTACGGGGTACCGGGGTACCAGGGTACGGGGTACGGGGTACCGGGGTACGGGGTACCGGGGTACGGGGTACCGGGGTACGGGGTACCGGGGTACGGGGTACCGGGGTACGGGGTACCGGGGTACCGGGGTACGGGGTACCAGGGTACGGGGTACGGGGTACCGGGGTACGGGGTACCGGGGTACGGGGTACCGGGGTACGGGGTAACCGGGGTACGGGGTACCGGGGTACGGGGTACCGGGGTACGGGGTACCCCACCGCCAGGAACCCATGAGAGGAAGGGAAGGAGCGGCTGGGAGCGGCTGCCTTGTGCCGCCATCCGAGCACTCACCTACGCCTCTGACCCCTCTTCAGCCAAGCCGTCGGTCAGTAGAGACGGTGTGTTCTCTCTCCCTCTCCGTCTCTCTCTGTCTCCGTCTTTCTCTCTCTGTCCCCGCCTCCGTTACTCCTCCCTCTGAAGCCTCTCTCTCTCTCTCTCTTTCCCCCGCGGGGTCCCCGGAGAGCTCTCGGAATCCGCGCGCGCCTCCATCTCAGACGCGAGCATCTGGAGAGAGGATTCTTTTATAGAGCCCACGCAGCAAAGTGGCCTTGAAGTTGTTTCGACAGAGGAAGTTAAATCCTCTCTCTTCCCTTATGTCCTGGGCCGGCTGGCCGCCGCGCCGCTTGTGTGGCCAAAGCGACCAAACCGCGGCTGATAGCGTCCATTCGTAGTGGGCTTGGTGAGCACTGGCACTGGGATACGCAGACACAGTGAACGGGGTGGTAACGAGGCCCACACAGAAATAACATCCTTGTCACAGCGATCTATGCGATCTATGCGATCTATTTAGAAATGTTCTTGCTTCGAGACTAGCCAATGGGTTATTTTTTTTCGTTCGTGCGTGGGTATGTATATATCTCAGACGCGTATATATATATATATGCTTTTGTCCCGGTGGACAAGCAAACTTTTCCCTGGGTCCTTTCAATATAAAGTTTCTAAACCTCATTTGTGACGAATCCTGTGCAATTTTCTCGCAGTTCTTCTTTCCGCTCTGGTCCCCTTGCTGCTGCTCCCCCTACCCCCTACCCCTCCAACCCCCGCGCGTCGCCATGTTGTTTTATTTCCAGCGCCAACACATTTCCATTAGCATCTCGCTTTATTGTCTCATAAAGTTTGTAAACTCATTCGCCGTTTGCCTCTTGCAGGTATGCTGCTGGACCAGGTGGGCGTGGAGTTCATCGCGTTAGAAAACAGGTGAGCAGCGAGACGTCCGAGCCGACGACGGCAAGCCCAGCAGCCGGGGTGCGGCGCGGCGGGGCGCGGCGGGAAACTCAAAAACTCATCCCGGGCTTAAATCGCGAGCAGTTGCTGCGGGGCCGGAGCTGTGGTCGAACCATACCGCTTTATATTTCGTACTAGCTCTCCCGGCACGGTCTAGTACGGCGTGGGAGCCCGGCGGGAGCCCGGCGGGAGGCAGGTGGTAGCCAGGCGGGAGGTAGGTGGTAGCCAGGCGGGAGGCAGGTGGTAGCCAGGCGGGAGGCAGGTGGTAGCCAGGTGGTAGCCAGGCGGTAGCCAGGCGGGAGGCAGGTGGTAGCCAGGTGGTAGCCAGGCGGTAGCCAGGCGGGAGGCAGGTGGTAGCCAGGTGGTAGCCAGGCGGTAGCCAGGCGGGAGGCGAGCGGGAGCTGGGGCCCCGGGCCGGATTGGCCGCGACCGCTGGCTCCGGCCACAACAACTTTGCTCTTCGTCAACAAACGAGCAGCGACATGCGACAAGCGCCGCCGCCACCACTGCCGCCCCCGCCGCCGCTACACCTGCCGGGCTTCGCTAGCGGCCGCCGCCGCCACCGCTGCCCCCGCGCGGCTCGCCAAAGTTTGTTCGGAAGGGCGGACTGGCCCAGGGCTGCCCAGGGCTGCCCGACCGACCGGCAATAGAATGTCGCCCTTCCCTTCCCTTCCCTTCAGGTGGGCGAGGCGAGTGCGGACTCACTGCCCACTGGCCTCCGGTGGCCGTGGACTCGCGGATCCAGGCCGCCGCGACCTTCGGCGTCCTCGGCCGTCCTCGGCCGTCCTCGGCGGGATGAAGGGGCCACCGGGCGGGCGATCGGACTCGTCGCAAACTCAATTTCCCGCCCCGAAGTGGGGGTCGATTTTTATTAGAAGCTTTGTTTACACTTTGTTGCGATTTCTGGCCACCCGGGAGGTGTGAGGCGTGTGGCTTATACTCACCCCCCTTTGTTCCAGGGTGGCTGAACTGGAGCGGCAGATGCGGGTGGACTACGAAGTTCTGCCGCCCGTCGTTCAGGACCTGAGGCAAGAGGTTACCAGATTCCGCTCCAAGCTTGAAAAGACCGAGCACCTCGGGTGGATGGGTAAGTTGACGACAGCTCAGCCACACGTTACCTTCAGCCGCCGGCTTCGCTCGGGAGGGGTGGCCAAAGAGGGCGGCATTCGTGTAGCTCAAACCGAAATTTACTGACAAATGGCACGGTTGAACTGAAAAGAAGAGCACATATGGTAGTGCGATGGTGTGGCACATTAAGTGTGGCACATTCGTTTCCCAATTTCAGAGAGCGTCTTCCTTTCCTCCCTCATCTTATTGCTCTTATTGCTGTCCCGAGCTGGCATCCCTGCTCTTCTTTTTTGCCATACTTTGTCCTTTCCTCATCCTTATAATCCCAGTTGGATCTCCTCCCCTTCCTCTCTTTTCCATTCCCGACCGGAAGCCCTGTACCGTCCCCCTTCTACTGGTCCTAAAGATGGATCGCTCTGCAGTTGGCGCTCAGGTGTGCACAGGTGGCACAGCCTGCTCCTTAATGACTGCAAAACAATAATTTGGGTGCACCCCTGGTAGACGCGTACTTGTTGACGGCCTCCTCATGTGTGCGAGTACCTTCTTCTAACGCACTTGTTGCACCTTCCCTCCCCCTCCCCCCCCCCTCTCTCTCTCTCTCTCTCTCTCTCTCTCTCTCTCTCTCTTCACTCTCTCTCTCTCTCTCTCACTTCTCTCTGTCTCTCTCATTCTCTCTCTCGCTCTCGCTCTCTTTCTCACTCTGTGTCAATCTCTCGCCACACCGGTACGGCGCCGCGAATGGATAGAAGACGGGCGGGGCTCTCGCAATTAACTAGAATAATCAAATTTTCGCTCCGGGAAAACGGCATCCAGTCTGCTCCCCTCCCCTCCCCGCCGTCGCCCGGGAGCGGGGTCGCCACCTGCTCTGCCCTCTGCCCGCCTCCGCTGGCTCCGCTGTTGGAGCTTCTCATACCGATGTTGTCTTTACCTCTCCTTCTGTTTTTTATTAATCCACCGGCCGGAGGTCCGGAGGTCCGGAGGTGAGAGCAGAGGGACCGGACCGGCAACCTGGAGGCAATGAACGAGGTCAATGCGACGACACGCTCAAGTTTTTTTTTTTTTTTTTTTTTTTTTTGCCTGAGGGTCGCTCTTGGTTGTTTTGCTCACTTCCCCCGGTGCCCGCTGGAACGCTTTCTATGAGCAGATGTGTGAAGTCCCTCTATCCTCCCCTAGTCCCGCACCGCCTGCATCGCCGCCTGTCAGTCAAAGTTTGTGTTCACCGGGGGCGACTGGAACACTACCCCAGCCAGTGATGCGGCCACGGCCTGGGCACGGCACGGCACGGCACGGCACGGCACGGCACTGCTCCGCCCCTACGGACGTGCCTCCGGTCCAGGTTGTGTCTGCTTGTGAGGAGGAGAGGTTGGAGCGCCAGGACCGGCAGCAAGTAGCAGCAGCAGCAGCAGCAGCAGTAGCAGCAGCAGCGGCGGCGGGGGACTATGGCCTCTTCATAATGTCAGAGGGCGGGAGGAGATCCCGGAGGTCCCGGAGGCCCCGGAGTGAAGTGGGCGAGGGCGGCGAACGAAAGTACACCGGGGAATGAGGAGAGCAGTGTATGGGGAATCGCGACGAACGCGGCGCGGCCCGAGGTGGCCGGGAGTTTCACACGATCGATATCTCAATCTCAGTTTTCAAACAGGGCCGGGCGTAGAAAGTAGTTTTGGGCACCCTCCCCACGCACGCTGCGTGCACGCGCTCGGTCTCTCCCGACATGGCAGAGCCGCAGCACGACTGGCAGGCCTTGGGCCGTGCTCGGGAACAAACGATCTCCCGCTGCAGAAGCCCTTGAACGCAGCCTCTAGGGACCACCCCTGAACGCAATCGTCAGGGCGGGTAGAGAGGGGGGAATGGACGCACGCAGCACTGCGCCACGAGGCCGCGCGCCCGGGCCGCGGTTCGAATCCTGGCAGCCGCCAGCTTTTCTCGTCTCGCCCCCCAGCAGTACCTTGCCTGGCTAGCTGACGGACGACCGAGTGCCGTACTGCAGTATGCAGAGTGCCGCTGTGCCGCCGCCACCTGGGATAAATCAAAGTCAGTGCTGTTGTCGGGGCGGACGGCGACGCCCTTAGAAAACCCCCGCCCCCGAAGGCGGCGCCGCCACCGCCACCACCGCCGCCCCCCGCGCCGCACCAGCGGGACGTCACGCAGCCCGGCGTAGTTTTGACCTACTTGGGGCGGCAAATGCAGGATTGTTGTTAGCCGCGCCGCTTTACGCCCGTCCCGACACACCGCGCGGAGAGTGGCCGGGATGATTAGCGCGCGGGGCGCCGCGGCAGCAGGTGGGCTCCGCTGGGAACGGAGGAAGGCGGTGCGGGTGCGGCGCCACAGTCACAGAAGGCAATTGACAAATGTTCCAGTTTCGCTAATTGAATTTGTGAATTTTCCACGAAAATTGTTTTTTTTTTTTTTTACGAACCTTATCAATTATTTTTTTAAACGAAAACTGTCTTATTTTTTTTACGACAACCGTCTACTTTTTTACGAAAACCGTCAACTTTTTCACGAAAACTGTCAAATTTTCGGCGGTAGCAGTCAACTTTTCGAAGAGTCTTCAAATGTTCGGTGTGATTTATTTTTGTCGGTGTAACCGTTGCTGCTGCGGTGTCCGCGATGGACAGAAAGGCGAATACCCCGAAGGCCAATAATGATTACGAACAGCTGGACTGCGACGCACTGGCGCCGCCCCCGGCACCGCGGTCCCCTTATGGTAGTCCTCGTTAGTGCGGTGTGCTCTCTCAGCAGCAGCAGCAGCAGAGGCGGCAGCAGCAGCGGCGGCAGCAGCAGCAGCAGCAGCAGCAGCAGCGGCGGCGGCAGAGGCAGCAGCAGCAGCAGCAGCAGCAGGTCCGCGACGCGTCCGCAGCTCGACCTGCCCCTGCCCCCGCCCTGCATAAACCGCCAACCCCATCAGCTAAATCCGCAGCGCAACGAACGAGGGATCAAGGACGGGGCTATCCGACTCAAACAAGTGGACTAACGCCGGCGTTCCCGCGGCCAGGAAGCGCCCGCCCCGCCCAGGGCAGCCCTGGGCAGCCCCTACGGAGGCCTTGGCCCATGGCCGGCAGCCCTTGGCCGGCAGCCCTTGGCCGGCAGCCCTTGCCGACCGCCCTTTGTTGCCAGTAATCAGAGGCACGCTACGCGCTACGCCCTGTCTGCCCTGCGGCCTGTGGCTATGTGGCCGGCGCCTACGGCCTGGGCCTGGGTCTGTGCCTAGCCCTGATTCTGGGACGCTTTATTTCGTAATCCTGTGGACGGCCCTGCGGTGCCCTGCGGTGCCCTGCGGTGCCCTTCGGTTCCCTGCGGTGCCCTGCCGCCCGGCCCTTCGGCCTGACCTCGGGTCCGCAGGGAGCTGTCCTGTCGGCCGCTGCTGCCACTGGACCGGGTCTTCTCTGGTCTGCACAGCTCAGCTGCTGAGGCCGAGGCTCGGGCCCCGACCAAGTCACTGTCACCGAGGAAGTGGTGACCAAAGACCGGTGGGCACAGGGATCGGGGTAGGAGCCTGTCTGCAATCAAACTTGGACTGGACTGGAAGTCAGCGGACGTTCAGCGCGGTGTGACGCAGATCTTTGCTCCTCATTGCCATTCATGCCTTTACTCTCTCTCTCTCTCTCTCTCTCTCTCTCTCTCTCTCTCTCTCTCTCTCTCTCTCTCTCTCTCTCTCTCTCTCTCTCTCTCTCTCTCTCTCTCTCTCTCTCTCTCTCTCGCTCTGTCAGTCTGTCCTGCCGCCGCCGTACCTTTAATCGCCCGTTAGCAGTCTACATTAACCCCTCGCACTCGCTCCTGCTCTGTTCCCGCTGCCGGATCTTCCTCTGCCCCCCCCCCCAACCTCTCACTTCCCCAGCTCTCTCCGCCTGCTGCGCTGCGCTCTGCCGCGGGTGTCCTAGATCGAGTACGCTCGTCCTGAATGAATGGAGCACCTCGCGTATCGTTTACCAATGCGCTACCTCTCACTGCTCGAATTCAAATTTGGTGCACGTTGACGTGAATTAAACGAATTTTTCAAATTTCTTTGGTTTCTTTTTGCTGGAAATGTTCGCTTTTCTAATTTTATTTTTTTTACTTTTTGAAGTTTCTTAAAATTAGAATTTTAATGTAGAATATGTCCAATAAGTCTAAATTTATAGTTGTTACCCCTCGGATGCTCCTTGCTTGTGGTGCCTGCACAAGGCCAAGGACGCCGGGCAGTGCTCCCCGAGCTGGTGGCGCCCCCGGTGGCGCCCCCCGGTTCCCCCCCGGTGCCCCCCCCCCCCCCCCCCCCCCCGGTGCCCCCCCAGTGCCGCTCCCAAGTGCCCCCGAGGACACTAAGTCTGGCCGGCCCGACCACCCCGTCCGGTCCGGGCCGCGGCCCACTCAGTCGGACCGTGGCGGTTTCCGGCCGATGGCCGACGACGATGTCATAGCCGATCCGTGCTCGTGCTCCCTCCACGTCCTCGCTCTTGATTAAGTGCTGTAGAGACAGCGCCGCCCGCTCCCTCGGGGGCGGAGGGCACTGGCGGGGGCGGGACGGGGGCGGGCAGCAGCGGGGGCCCGCTGTCGGCTACCCGGACTGCCAACCCTGCCAGCCCCGCCCTGCCTCTCACTTTCATCAAATCGAACAAATCGGATCGCCCCGTGTTTGTCTTTGGCCCGTCCGTACTTTGGAGCGAGGGAGACGTGCCCGGGCCGTCCGGGGCCGTCTGGGGCCGTCCGGGAGGATGGATGGAGCAGTGCCAGGCCAACGCCGGGCCGCCGAGGTGCGGGACGAGGGCCATGCAGGACCGGATTTGACCGTCTTAGCTGTCTGCGGCCAAACAAAAAAAAATCACTGAATTTAAAAAAAAATCAGTAAAATCTTACATTTGACTGAAAACGTTGCATCTCTGACGCCTCAAGAATACCCGACGAGATGACGGGCCGCAGTTCTTGTTCCAGTTCAGGGATTTAAAGAGGGACAATGCTCCCGCCGCCTGGGACATCACCACACCGTGGAATAAAAAAATATAGAAAACGCGCGCAGATTAATACGCGCGCGCTGGATGAACAAAAGCCCCTGGCTGGGTAATATAACGCTGGCTAGCGGGTCGGAGGGACTGCGCCTTGCTAAACGGCTCATGCGCGGCCGACCATGTAAATGATCTCAGCGGGGGGTCCTCCCCCCCCCCCTCACCGCACTGTGACACACGCAGCAGGGGGGCGGCAGCGGCGCGACAGGCCGGCTAACGCACTTAAGGGCACGGCGACTAATTTGCGTGACAACAGCAGCGACGGCAGCGCCGCGCCGTGTCACGCGCGGGAACTAAGGGGGAATAAGGAACTGGGACGGGTGCACCTTTTATCCACATTTGGAAGAAGAAAAAATTGTTACAGTGCCGCTGCCTAGAAGGCTTCGATTGGCCTCCCCCTCGAGCAGCTCTCTCTCTCTGTGCGAACATTCGTCTCTGTAACCCGGCCTGGAGGGCCTGGAGCGGCCTGGAGCGGCCTGGAGCGGCCTGGAGCGGCCTGGAGCCTGGAGGGGGCCGGCCAGCCTCTCTGACACTGACCCTCCTCAGCAGCGACCCGCGCTCCCGGCCCGAGCTCCCGGTCTGCCCACCCTCCACGGCCATGAATTCTTTTCTCCATCAATAATACCAGAGCCGCCGAAAAGACTTTACGTTTTTCATCAGGCGGGCGCAGGCCGGACTCCCTAGCGGACTCCGTGGCCTCCGTGGCCTCCATGGCCTCCGGGGTCTCCGGGGCCTCCGGGGCCCGTGTGGCCGCCCCGTCAACTTTATCCCCGCCGCCGGGCACGGCTGGCACCGCTTGCCGGTGCTGTGTCCAGTACAAAAGACGACGACGCGACCAACTTTGACCGACTCGGACCGACTGTAACTACCGTCGGGTCGGAGCTTTCCAAAGTTCCAGCGAGTCCCGACCCGGCCCGCAGTCTGGGCCTACTTCTGCCGGCGATCGTTAGCGCGCGGCCTGGACGTCACGTCGATGTGAGAGAGCTCGCCTCTAACGATCCTCAACATCCCTGCCTGCCTGTCCTGCGACTCCAGATCTGCTCTGCACCATCCCAAATACGATCGTGCGGGTTTTTATTTATTTTTTCGTTTTATTTCATGGCAAACCCGATGGGTGGGAGGGTGACTCCTCTGCTCGGCCCTTCTGTCTCTCTCTCTCTCTCCTTCTCTGCCTCTGACGATGGACACATGGGGGAGGAGGGGCAAATAATGTGTAGTGTACTGACGTCTCCTTCCTTTCTATCTCATCAATACCATCTCCGCCGCCTCCCCGACCCCTCCCTCCCTCCATCCCTCACAGCCCTTCCATCATGCTCAATGACCGTGGGTGGTGAGAGGAGGGTATCAGTTGTTGCTGTGTTTCATTTACGAGTCTCCCCTCCCCCCCCCTCCCTCTCTCACCCACCCACACACACGCACCCACACACACACACACGCGCGCGCGCGCCCTCTCGATCTCTCTATCTCCACCCACCCTCAGTGTGTCGCCGCCTTCCTTTTGAGCCTCCTGCACGATCGTTCCTAACTTGACTCATCCCCTCTACTCCTTCTTCCCAATTCCTTTCTCACATGGTCTCTAGCTTGTGCGCTCTCTCTCTCTCTCTCTCTCTCTCTCTCTCTCTCTCTCTCTCTCTCTCTCTCTCTCTCTCTATCTATCTATCTATCTCTATCTATCTATCTCTATCTCTTACTCTCAGCTGAGACACGAGGCGCCGACCCCCCCTCCCCCCTCTTTTTCCCTCTTTCGTGGTGTGTTTAAGGCGTCGTGGAAAGGCGCCGGCACGTTCCGCGTAAACTGTGTCGCTTGGCGTGGGGCGGTGCGGATGAGTTGTGCGGCGCGCGGTCGGCCTGTGTGTGTGTGTGTGTGTGTGTGTGTGTGTGTGTGTGTGTGTGTGTGTGTGTTTGGATCAGGGGGGCTTTACCTGTGTTCTCCTTATCCCGGCAGCACAGCAGGCCCTCGCTCCCAACCCCCAGCTTCAGCCCGGACTGCAGGCGAGCAGAGAGAGTGTTTTGGCAACTACTAGTCACAATGTTCTCTCTCTCTCTCTCCTTGTCCTTCTCCGACGCGGAGTACACGGTAAATACATCGCCTAGGAATCCTAGGGGATTTTGTCAAGACCGAGACAACTTGACCCGAACCTAGGAAGTCCCGAGGAATTGAGTGCAGATTCCTAGGGACTCCCTTGGAACTGGTCACCTCGGTCTACTTCTTATTCGCAGCAACCGCGCGGCGCCAGGACCTATTTCCGAGGGCCGCGCGGTAGGCTTGCTGCGCTGTGTGACTCTACCAAATGGTCGTGACATATCGTCAGCGAGAGCTAAGCCTCCAAATTTTTAACGTTGGCTCGTGGCCGACGCCGCGGCCGGAGATACTCTCTGCTGCGGTCCCCCCTCTCTTATTTCCGTTTCGGCTCTTCTCCAGACCCCTGAAAATGGATTCCTAGGGATTCCCTAGGAAACGCGCAGATTTCCTTGGGACTTCCTAGGAACGTAGACCAGTTCCAAGGGAGTCCCTAGGAATCTGCACTCAATTCCTAGGGACTTCCTAGGTTTGGGTCAAGTTGTCTCGGTTTTGACAAAATCCCCTAGGATTCCTAGGCGATGTTTTTACTGTGTAGCCCGGAGCCAGCGAAGCACCGACCACCGCGCCCCCTCCTCATTTCGCCCCCGCCCGACACAAACATACAATTAGCCCTTGTGTTGGCGCGGAGTCGCCCTGCTGGGCCTGCTAGGCCTGCCGGGCCTGCCTCCCTCCCCGTCCTGGACCGTACCATGTCGGCTCATCGGGTCCCCACCCACCCACCCCCGCCCACCACTCGTTCTATTTTTTTCCCCTCTTCTTCTTTCTCCGTCTCCTCTCCCGTCACACGAAGTCACTGTCTTCTCCTCATCCTGCGATTCCGTGTCTCATCCATCTTACAGACACGCGCCATCAAAGCCTGCTTTCTGTTCACGCACGCGCTCACAAAAACACACACACGCACACACACACACACACAGGTCGTGATTGCTTTGCAGGCGACACTCATCATCTGGCGTCGCCGACCACCTCCCCTGTCCCCTTCTACACCCCCCCCCTCAATCCTCTCTCGCTGTATGTCTCTGTCTCTGTCTCCCTCTCTCTCTCTCCCTCTCTCTCTCTCTCTCTCTCTCTCTCTCTCTCTCTCTCTCCCCCCCCCCCTTGCACTACCATGTCCCCCCCCCCTTTTTCTCCTCTTCCGCTATAAGAGTGGAAAGGTAAAAGAAACAAAAACCGAGTGTAGCGTAATGGACTGGCGCCTGCAGTCGGCGTGACGTCTGCGCATCCCAGCCAGCCCGCCCGCGCGCACGCCGCCAGCCCTGCCCGGTTTATTTTGGCTTGTTTTCGCCGCCATCTCCATTTTTAATTTCCACCATTAAATTCCTATTTCGTTTTCGTGCGGCACTTCATCGCCAGGCTGCGCCCGTATTTCCACTTTCCACCCCCTCCCCCTTCTACCTCCATATACTCTTTTGCTGTTTCGGCCTCAGGGAAATGATTCATCATGCAGCCATCGCCACCTGCCTGTCGATGGGGCCGTGCCGTGCCGTGCCGTGCCGTGCCGTGCCGCCGTAGCTAGATGAGGCGTCTCCTTCGGCCTTGTCGTCCGTCTGTCCCCCTGTCTGTCTGTCTGTCTGTCCGTCTCATTTCCAACACAGCGTGGCGCTCTGGACACGAAGACTGGAAGGTTCGCGGTTTGATAGAGATAGAGAGATAGAGATAGATAGATAGAGAGAGAGAGAGGGGGGGGGGCTGCTGCTTGACGTTCCAGCGGCTCCACTCGGGCGGTCAGTGGCCGGACGGGACAGAGCAACCGCTTTGGCGTCTCTCTCTCTCTCTCTCTCTCTCTCTCTCTCTCTCTCTCTCTCTCTCTCTCTCTCTCTCTCTCTCTCTCACACTCTCTTACTCACACACACACTATAGTCGCCTCGCCTCTCGGCCCTCTCTGTCCAGTGCGGTCGCCTGGTTTCCTCCCTGTAGGCCTCAGTGCGGTGGTAGTGGCGGTGGCGGCGGCGGCACTGAGGCTCTGAGGGAGCCGCCGCGCCTCTGTTCTGCAAATGAGCCGTGAAATTCGATACGCCCACGAGGGAGAGGGAGGGGAGGGAGGGGGAAGGGGGCTTCGTCTTTACCGGCTGTCTACACTTCTTGTGCCTTGATGAGAAATTCGTGGCTGCGGGGGCAGACGTGAGGTGCGCCTGTCCCTGCAGGACGAGAGGGGAGAGCTAGGGTCTGTCCATCTACGGCTCGGATGGTCATGGTCGGCTAGGGTGGGGAGGGGGGGGGTGATGCGGTGGAGGTGGGAGGGTCAAGAAACCGCAATCCGCCCCTCGGCCGCCGTCGGAATCAGATCCAGTTTGTGGCTGGACCGACGCCCGCAGATATTAGGGACACGTTGGCTGCCTCAGGGAATCCTGCCGGCTGCCGGCCCCTGGAAAGTCAGTGGTGCCTGCCGATGTGGGTGGAGCGGGAGCGGCCGCCGAGCCCCGCGGGAATGGACTCGATTGTGCGGCGCGGTGCGGCGCGGTGCGGCGCGGAGAGCTCTGATCGTGGTCGGCGGCGCTGAACTAGCACCCCCCGTGGGCCCCCGTGGGCCCCCGTGGGCCCCCGTGGGCGGTGACGGGGTCCGATGGGCAGGCCGAGGCAGAGGCAGAGGCCGGGAGGCCAAATACCCGTTCCGGTGGCGTGTGCCCGACGGGCCTTGATTCACCGGTGGGGTGTTTCAGAGGGCGCCTGCTGGGTAGGCAACCACGACATTGGACACGCACGGGTGTCGCGCGGACTGGCCTACCCGAGCAGTCGCAAGGCGCACAGGCACGGCGTGAGGCACGGAGGACACCTGAGATTGGGCCAGGATTACGTCACCGCGCGATGCGTTCAACGGGGACCTTCTCGGGTATCTCTCGCAGCACTGCTTCTCCTCTCGGCGTTCCCCATTTTTGTCCAGGACGCGAAGACGCGGCATAATCGCGTCTTGTGCCGAGCCGTGTCAGGCCATAATAATGAATGCCAATCTGCTAACGAATAAAAGTCAGAGCCAGGCGAGCTGCGGTCGTGGCTGAGGCGGAGGCGGGTGCTGAGGGCTGAGGCCCGTGCTGAGGCACCCCCGCAGGCGGTAGGGCTCTCCAGAGTGCGGGGGCGGAGGTGAGCCGCGGGGGGCCGAGCCCAGGGGCGGGCAGCCCGAGCTGGCAGACACGGGCTGACATGAGTAGTAGTCCACTGTGGATGAGGCCGCTGGCTGACGCGGGCCAACGACTCTTGGAGCGTCAACCACCGTAGCTCCGTGGTGGCGGCCGGGGGCGGCTGGGGGCGGCCGGGGGCGGCTGGGGGCGGCCACAGTGAGCGTGAGCTTGGCCAGTCCGGATAATCGATGCTCATTACTGACGTCAACACGGGGGTGGGGGTGGGGGCGGAGGATGGCGCCTCTCGCACACATCCCATGTGACAATGCGTCCGCCAGGCCCTCCATGACGAACACTGGCCGAGAGGGGCTGCTGCCCGCGGCTGCCAGCCGGACCGACTGACTCCCACCACCCCAGGGCCCCGATGGGGGCACAGCTGTTCAGTCGTGGAGGCCGCATCTTTTATTGCTGCCCTGTGCGTGCCGCGTTGCTGTGAGCTCGCGTCAAGCGTTTCCAAACGAACATGTTGAAGCGAAACGTATCTCGCTCGCTAACGCAGAATGTGCTACCATATGCGCACGTTCAGTATTTCAGTCCTCCTCACTCTGTCAGGTCTGTGCGATAAGAACGCCGCGGAGCAGTCCGGGCCGGACAAATGGCCGGGGCGCCGCGAGGGACCGCCAGGCACAGAGTGGAAGGGGTGAACTCTCAAGAAGTCTGCGGCCCCAGTCCCTGCTGGGAGGGTGGGAGGTGGCCGCCGGTCCGCTGATAGAGGGAGAGAGGGGGGGGGGGAGTGAGCGAGAGAGAGAGAGAGAGAGAGAGAGAGAGAGAGAGAGAGAGAGAGAGAGAGAGAGAGAGAGAGAGAGGGGGCGGGGGAGTGAATCGCTGACAAAACCTTTAGGTTTTGTACATGTCATCGAGAAGAGGCGCTGGCGCTTGTCTTGGGGCAGCCAGGGGCGCCAGGGGCCTCGGTGGGGGTGTCCTCCGTGACCGGCGGGCGTAGCGGGGTGCGGGCCGTAGGTTACGAGTGAGTGCCTATCAGCGCGGCGCAATGCAGCCGCAGTGTAGCACACGCGGCGAGGCCTGGCGGCTTCAACGCTGAGGCCATGGAGGTGTTTCAGTTGGTTTCGGTCCATTTCGAACCGAAATTCTGGAACTTAAGTTTGCACGAGCGCAGATTTTTGAGAACACGCGGTTCTGTAGCTTTCCTGGAAATCTAAGGCAGTGTGATGTCAATTTCATTTGACTTGAAATTTTGTATTGGGCACATAAGTTACCGTGGATACCTGTGGATAACATGGTGCTCACATGGCGCTGTCAAATCGATCTGGCTGAAGAGCTTCCGGCAGCGTGGCGTGAGGGGGCGCCACAGGAGAGCACTTCCGCCCTCGAGCTTCCACTGTCCTCCCCACAATGCAAGCGCCACTTCGCACTCCGGTTTTGCATGCGGCGCCGGAGAGCCGGTCGAATAACGTGTGACTGTGACTGCAGCGGGAGGGGAGGGGGGAGGGCCGTGACTTCACTGGACGATGCGCAAATCTGTGTGTGCGGCACGCAAGCGTGGTGCAATGACCTTCCCTGCGAGCGTGTGTTCAGCGTTGCGTGCATGCCAGGCGTGTGTGGCGTGGCTGTGCGGCGCTGTTGTAGTGATATCGCAGAGAGAAACAACCGGCGGCTCGGGTTTTCCCCGCCCCTCTCGAGGGTAAAAAAGAGTGAAAAGCCCCCCGCCCTCCCCCATGGGGAACGGGGCGGGATTTAAACGAAACACTCTCTCACATACACACACATACTCTTCTGATGTATGTATCAAGTTTCGTTCGGCCTATTACCGCAGTTTCTTTTCTCGCCGCGTTTCATCCCCCAGAGGCGTATACGCGATCGCAACACAAAACGCCCTTCTCCCTGCGAGAAAACGCTGAACAATTAATTCTCACATTATCTTGGTCTGCCCGCCCTTGACACCGCGGGTTAATATTCTCAGCCACAGCGCGCGCGGCTCATCTTATTCAAAGTGCCGTTCACTTCTTTTATGCATCTCTGTCCCATTCCCTCTCCACTCTGTCCCTCCCTTCCTCTCCCACTTTCTCTGTCCGTCTGTCTGTCTGTCTGTCTCTCTCTCTCTCTCTCTCTCTCTCTCTCTCTCTCTCTCTCTCTCTCTCTCTCTCTCTCTCTCTCTCTCTCTCTCTCTCTCTCTCTCTCTCTCTCTCTCTCTCTTGCTGTGATCCACGAGCCTCAACAGCAGCTGGGCCTATCACCGTCGCCGCGCGGGGTATTTCAGTCGCAGCGATTTTTGCGAGAATGGCAGCGGATGAAAGGAAACGACAGCCCCTCCCCCTTCTCCCTGCCGTCCCATACTCCCACTCTCCCCCCCCCCCCCAAACCTCCCCCCTGCCTTCACAACACAACGCGGCCAGGCCATACTATGCCGGCGGCGGCGGCACCGCTACACGCGCTGCACGCACTGTTAGAGCAGCGAACCTGTGCTGTGTTGACTAGACTTCATTATTCGTCGACCGCGTCGAGTCACTAATTCATTGCCAACTATTAAAGTCGCCCCCCCCCCCACCACCTCTCTGCTGCCGTTTGTAATTTACCGCGACCGTCCCCTGTGTGCAGCCCTTGGTGTATGTGTGTGTGTGTGTGTGTGTAAATGAATTCCCCATGTCTACACATTTTTGTTCTTGACTTTGTCCTTGACTTACTTTTTTATTTCCCTCCACCGAACTCCCTCCATTTCACTGTGAGCTTTCGCCCGCCGCAGTGAGGCCCCGGCCACTCGATGCTCGTACAAAGCCTGCGCGGCGATTGCGGCCTGGATGACCTTCACCCTGACCTCTCCGCACCCATCCCCCCACCCCCCCAATTACCCCCCCCCCCCCTTACCCTCCCTCCCCGCCCTTACCCTGCCCATCTTTCTCTGGAGCTCGATGGACGACATCGTCTCAGAGAGCGCCTGGTGGGTAGGCAACATCGGCCTGTTCATGCACGCGTGTTGTGCGGGCTGGCCTATCCTCGGTTCTACAGGGGCTCCTCTGAGCCTCATACCACACCGTGCACGCTGCTCTCTCTCTCTCTCTCTCTCTCTCTCTCTCTCTCTCTCTCTCTCTCTCTCTCTCTCTCTCTCTCTCTCTCTCTCTCCTCTCTCACCCTCTCTCACCCTCTCTCACCCCTCGCTAGTACTTTGTCACACAATTTATTTGTAAACAGCGCAGTGTACGGGGCCATAGTGTTGGTAAATGGGCCGGTATCAGCCAGGAGCAGGCTTTTGCATTGCCGCGACTGGCAGCAGCGCCGCCTATCGGGAGGCACTATCTCCAGTGACGTTGGGTCAGGTCAGGGACGTCCCGAGGCGAGCCTGGCCGGGCTTGTAGAGAGGCCCCGCCTCCACTACCCCACTCACACAGCCTCGTCAGCTGCCGAAATCATTCCCATATCGATAGCGTTCATTTTCGATTCCATCGACATTGGTTCGATATCGTTTCGTCATCGACAGTCTATTCTTGGCTGGGAGAGCGCGCAACGCGGGCGAACTCGATAATGCACTCTAAAAAAAATGTGGCATCGAGTTTTTTCATACATAATTCAAGTTTTTTTTTTAAATTTCGTCGACCTTTTTTCTGGCAGTGGGTAATAACGGAGAAAGGGTAACGGCAACGTGAGCACAAGAGGTAGGTAGGCGGGAGGGTAGCAGAGGGTAGCAGACGGATGTCATGCGCGAGGCCGGCTTCTCGGAACGCAATGCTGCTGCTAATAACATAAACGCCCTGCCCTGCCGCATGTCGCCATCTCTTTTCTACCCCAATGCCGGCCGGTCTCTCTCTCTCTCTCTCTCTCTCTCTCTCTCTCTCTCTCTCTCTCTCTCTCTCTCTCTCTCTCTCTCTCCCCCCCTCTCTCTCTCTCTCCCTCTCTCTCTCTCTCTCTCTCTCTCTCTCTCTCTCTCTCTCCCTCTCTCTCTCTCTCTCTCTCTCTCTCTCTCTCTCTCTCTCTCTCTCTCTCTCTCTCTCCCTCTCTCTCTCTCTCTCTCTCTCTCTCTCTCTCTCTCTCTCTCTCTCTCTCTCTCTCTCTCACGCACGGTACCGCCGCCGCGGATGCATACGGGTGCATACGGCTTATGAGTAAAAAGAAACTGCAGGCGGAGGGGCGGTAGGGCCGGGCCGGCGGCAGACCGGCAAACCGATAAAACGAGCCGACAAGGGCCTCAGCTCAGGCCTCAGGGAAGCCCTCCGCGCTGCAGTAAACGACATTGTCGTGCACGGCCGCCTCGCTCCCTTCACGTCCCCATCTCCCTTTCCGATCCTTCACAGCGGCGGAAGTGCGAAACGGCAGAGAAAGGGCGGACAAGATGCGCAGGGAAAGGAAGGTGCACACTGTTGGGTACACTGTGAGAGAAAAGTAGTGACCGTACGGACAGGCAAGCCTGTTGCTGTTTTCGTTCTCGACAAGGCGTAGAATTTTGATTTCGTTTTTGTTTTTTGTACCGTCCACGTGGCGTGTGTCACAGGAGGTTAAAGTTCGCGGGTTCGAGTACCGCCGCGTCGGACTGTTTTTTTTTCTTTTGTTTGTTTGTTTTTGTTATTATTGTTTTTTGTCGGTTGAGGTAGGGTAGTTTCCTGCTGACCTTTCATCAAAAGTTTTTCCGCGCATAGCTTTCACAGCCGCCTGGAAGAGTAAAAGGCAGTTGAAAGCGCAGCGGCGTTGTGGCCATGGCGGCAGAGAGGGTGGGCTGCGTATTTACAGCTTTTCAAAGGAGGGTCACGGCGTCGTTTTTGGGCTCCTTTACAGGCTGAAGGGTGGCGCCAGTTTCCTGCCAAGCAAAGGGAAGGAGTGCTGTAAAATCAGATCCGCCAGGACACGTTTCTCATCGCCCTTTAGAAACACTACAAAATCAAATCGCGGATAACTCGTCAACGCAAAACGTAAATGATAACTAAAACTGTCAAGATCTTTCACACGCAATTTTTCGACTCGCGTCTTACGATTTGCATTCCGAGGATGGAACACACATCGGGACCCTACGACTTCATCTTGTCATCCTCCAGGGCGGAGCTTCTCCAGCTTCTCCAGCTTCTCCAGCTCCGCCGGGCTCCGCCGGGCTCCGCCGGGCTCCGGGTCGCTGCCGTCGCTGCTCCGCGGTTTGTACGCGGCACGCGTTCGATTTTCCAGCAAGCTCTCGGCTTGGCATTCAGTGAAAGCAACATGCGAAATGTTTTATGCTGATGCATAAGCAAGAAGGATATCTGGTTTCCCCGCGCGGTCCCTGCACAGCGTCATCCGCCCGACCCCCGCAGCTTACACCCGACCGCGCCCCGGCCGAACAATACATCCACTGCCTTCATTTCTGTCTGCACTGTAAGCCCCCGAGGCCCGAGGGGACAAATTGAATCGCAGCGTTGAATTGATTCACTTCGGGCCGCAGCCACACTCAGAAAAAAGCAAGACGTATGTTAGATTTGGACCTGTCCAGAACTGACTTGGTAATGTTTTAAGAGTGAGTCTTAATATGGGCAGATACTCGAGAATCTTCAAGTCTAGAATTTTCGAGGCCAGATCGAAAAAAAAAAACGGTATTTGAGCCCGTGCCCACTTGGAGAACTGCTTATTTGTACATTTTTATGCGTGAAGGGAAGGCGCACGTCGAGCGCGGGGAGCTATCGGCAGTATCATATTATTATTGCTCCTCTCCCCTGTGGCGCAGCGGGCCCGCAACAACTTTAAATATTTACCCCGCTTCCCCCCCCCCTCCCCCTCGCCAGAAAAGATGTGTGTGTGTATTTCATCTCTTTGGATCGTTACTCCCCAGTACTTGCTCTGGATGACAGTATATATCCATCCACTGAGAGAGGGGGGAGGAGAGGGTCACCTCCCCCGGGCAAGTGTGGGGAGGGCAGGCGCGTGCGAGCGCGAACACACACACACACACACACACACACACACACACACACACACACACACGCGCACTTCCAGAAAAAGGCAGGTGGGCCGGGATGGCCCGTATCATTTCCCCGAGGGCATTTTCCCCGGAGTTCCGCACGGCAAAATGCTTCTCATACCGGGTAATAATATAACGGGGAGAGGCGCCCCGCCGAACGCGCACGACAAAGCTGCATTAGGTTTGTTTACGCTGTGGTCCCTGCGCAGGTTACTACAAGGAGCTGCCGCCCCCCGAGGACTGCCGGCGACTCCAGTACCGGCGGCGTAGCCACGAGGAGCAGCGGAGGGTCAGGGAGACCTTCCTGGAGATCTGGTAAGTCGTCAGCTGCGCACGGTCAGCTAACGCGGTCAGCTACACGCGGTCAGCTGCACGCGGTCAGCTGCACGCGGTCAGCTACACGCGGTCAGCTACACGCGGTCAGCTGCACGCGGTCAGCTACGCACGGTAAGCTTAGCAATCTCTTTTTGCAACGACCAAGGTTGACATCGCAAAGAGAACATGGTTCGGTTGAATCCATTCTTGGGCGACCCGCTGCTTTTTTGCTGGCTGAGCTCGGTTTGATTGTCCTCTGGCGGGGAGCTCCGAGGAAGGCGGTGCCGGACCCACCGCGCCGCCCACATCCACAGCCTTCTGACGTGAAGCGCCCTCGAGCTCGCCTGTTTGCTTATTTGGCGGGGACATGCCCCCTCCGGCATACCACCCACCCGGCCAGGAGACCTGCCTGCTGTCGTAATCTCAGTAATAACCACAGCGTTTTCCAGGGAGAATAGTGGAAGCCAAGAAGACTCGCAATAGTACAATATGAGAAACTGAAGCGCCGCGCGGGTCTGCCTCGCGAGCCCACGCCTTAGAGCCTGTTCCACGTGGTGACATGAAGTACGCGGGGGGGTCCATCGGCAGGTGGCAGAGCTGCGAGGGCTGCTCTCACTTCCGCTTCCAAAATACCCTATTTTCTTGTCGGGCACGGCGAGTTTGTCGACCTACCCGTTCCGTCAGGGTGGGGCGGGGCGGCCGGCTGTCGGGAGAACGGGGCGATGCGGCCAGGCCAGGCCAGGCCAGGCCAGCGGAGCGAGGGACCCCAGGTGGGGTGGGACAGCGGGTCGCGCAGAGGTGAAGGGGCAGCCTGCCCGAGTCTTTCGTTTATGTCCTGTCGTAAAAACGCGCGCCATTTTACGCTGGCGGCGGCCGGGGGAGGGGGTGGGGGAGGGAGGAGGAGGTGGGGGGGGGGGGGGGAGGCAGTCGTCCTTCCTGTTCCGCTGCCGGGGGAGCTCGACTGCCGCCGTGCTCGTTCTGTATGCTTGCAGGTAACCCGCACCCCCTACCCCTCTCCTTCCTTTGCATTCGGGTGCAACTCACGGTCATGAATTTCTCTCCCTCTCTCCACGCGGCCGTTCTACCTCATGCAGTGCGCCGCCGAGCACACACACACACACACACACACACACACACAGACACACTCTCTCACACGTACACTGACACACACACACACACACACCTAGTGGGAGGCAAGTGCAGTGTGTATACTACTGCTGGCAGTTCAAAGAGGCGCCCCTCCCGCTCACCACCACCACCACCATAACGCGCGCTGAATATATCGAACTGCATCATCGCACGCGCCTCGCTAGCCTCGCTAGCCGCGCTGAGCCCGCAAGTAGGACGAGGGGAACGTAATCATACCATAATAATCTTATTTTTTGCCGCATTTGCGAGGAGAGAAAAAGCGAGGGACAGGAAAAAAAAATGGTTTGGACATTACATATTGCGCGCTGTGCTGTCCAGACGCATTGGCGGCACTGTGCGGGGAAGTGAAAGAGCGAGAAAGAGAACACAGGAGGTAGGAGGGAGGGAGCGGGAAAGAATCAGAAACGACTTGGTAAGCAGTTCCCCTGTTTCTCACCATTTTCCCCGCACTTTTTCGCCGCCGGTAGTTGCTATGCAAATTGGTCGGGCCGGCTAATGTATGCACGCGTGCCCTGGGCACGTGATGCGTGTCCCTCGCGCATGCGCAGCAGCGCAGCCGGGGCCGGGGCCGGCCGGGTGACCCGTCATTGTGAAAAGAATTGCGATTGCAGCCCGCCCCGCCGCATTACCGTCTCACCGTGTGCGTCGCGTGCTCCCGTAGTGCGCCCCCTCCCCCCACCCCTCCCCTCCATCACTCCGCGAGCCCGACTTTATCACTTTTGCGCGCGACACGGCCGGTGACGTCACAACGTCGTCATGGTTACCGCTTGGCAGGGAGGACTGCAGGGACAGCAGCGGGGCGGCGCGGGGGCGTCACGCATGTCGTCGCCTAATGACGTGTGTGTGTGTGTGTGTGTGTGTGTGTGTGAGCACCTGGATCACCGGGGGGGTATGATTAATTGATAATTGATTGGCTACGACGGGGTGGAGCGAGAAGGGTATCGGGGTCAGGTCGCCACAAAAGACGCAGAAAAAGTAAAATCGTGTGTGTGTGTGTGTGTGTGTGTGTGTGTGTTTGTGTGTGTGTGTGTCCCACCAGATATTTGTGCATCTTTTAGTAACCACGACTCTGTTGGATTTTCTTAAAATGAAGGGGGTTGAAAACAAGACAAAAAAATGCTTGGTGAAAAAAAAAATGGTTAAATATGCAGAGGAAAAGGGGGATGCCTCTTCAAGGAGAACTCCGCCGGACCTTTCACCGGCGTGCCCATTTAATATTTTGGTTTGCCCTGACGGTCGTGCCCCAGCGCCCCACTGTACGTGTGGCTATGGGCGGCACCTGGCTGCTCTTTTGGGCCGTCCCTGCCGACCCTAACCTTCCCCTCCCCGCTGCCGGCCGCCGCACCAGCCGCGCCTGGCCGCGCCTGGCCGCGCGCTGTGTTCGGACAGCCCAGGCCTTCGGCAGGGCCTTTGGCAGGGCCGGGACGGGCCGGGACGGACGAGACCATTATATTCGAGGTGATGGGCGTGGTAAACTAGGTCGGAGAGCAGAGCCCTCAATTTACTGCCGCGACCCCCCCCCCCCCCACCCTGCTGCTGCCGCCACCCTCAGCAGGCCGCTCCTGCTATTGCTGCTGGTTGACTCGACTTCGGCCAATTTCAGGGCTCATTTGCCAGATATTTATCGCACGTATCACGCCGGGGCCATCCTCAATCTCGGCTCGGCGCGCCAGTTTGGAGTTTGTCGATAAATAATGGTGGCTGTGGTCGTCTGCCCCGGTGTGTGTGTCAACAGTGTGTGTGTGTGTGTGTGTGTGTGTGTGTGTGTGTGTGTGTGTGTTGTGCATGCGTGTTTGCTTGACGGAAGTCCCTTCTGCGTTTTTAATGGCGGTGAGTTTGGGTCACTGCTCTTCCGTTTGTTTTCCCCTTTCCAGACTCCATCGATTTTACACACACACACACCCCCACACACACACACACACAACGGTAAAAGATTGATTTGACATGGCAAGGTCGATTTTTAGAAACCCTGGAAAGTCGCAACGGTGCACGATGGACCGATTTTGCGTGGAAAGGGGTCGAAGTCATGCGGGTTGCCTGCAGCTTAATCCGTGCTCACATGGATCCCTGCAGGGATATTCCGCACGATTGCTGTGGGTAATCAACAGGTGGTCGCGTTCGTTGTCATGGCAACGGTTGCAATGGAGAGTCAACAGGTTACTCTCGGTTAACCCTGCTGCCATGTAACTAGGAGGAAATATCGATGAACTGGCCAAGGTTTTGTTGGTGTACAAACTAACCTACTCTGCCTTACTTTTTTTTTTTGAGCATGGATCTCGCTCTCTGTCTCTGTCCCTCCGGTAGGTATTGGCAACGGAAGGGGTGTCTTACGGATTCAAGGGCGCTAGCAGCTAGCACGCGCGGCAACTTTTGTATAACGCGACCAAAACTTTTCTCTCGCACCGAAAGTTTTTTTTTTTTTCATTCTTATTTTTCCCGCTGCCGAGACGCTCATGCAGCGCTATGCAAATCAGGGCAGCTGCATCTCGCAATAAAGCGCGGCCGGAATAATGGGTCGCGATGAGCCGCCATTCCGGCTTTGATGCAGAATGCAATATAAACGCACACAAGGCAGCGGCCGCCTAACTAAACAGCCCCTCACGCATAGCGGGCGGCAGCGCCACGGGGTATATATATGAGGAATTTACGGCGCAAGTGACGACGTTGCGCCGTCACCATATTGCCCTCCTTGTCCCCGGGGCGGTCGTGGCGGTCACATTCTTCCGCCGGCGATGGCTGGCAGTTTCTTACGCCGCGGCAGCCACCGTATCGCATCAGAATATAACTTCCGTATACATACTTGCAATAGAAAAAGGGGCCGTTCCTGTGCACACTCACACTCACTGCGGGTGCGCGCGTCGTGTCGTGTGTGCGCTGCGCGGAATTCTGATTACTCTGATAGCGACCCGCCACGCGGCCTCGTGGCGAAGGGCACGCCCTTTTCTCGTTTAAACACGGCAAAAGGGCAAAGAAGAAATGGGAAATGGGGAAAAAAATCGGTATATATGCGCCTTGCCGCGCGAGCACTAAAGCGAAATCGTCTTGCCCTTGAAGCTGCTGCCAGCGCCGTGACCTGCACCCACTTTCCGTCACACTCCCGACCACTTCCCGAGCCCGACTCGCGCCCAGGGATCGATTCCTCGCTCCTCGATCAAAGCCACTTTTAGGGGGTTTCGCCACCGGCGATGGCAGGGGCGACCGACCGGCGACCCTGGCCGCGAGTAGCACCATCCTAGCCAGGATTAGACTGTCGATTCGACAATAAATCGATGAAAAAATTGAGGTTCGACAGAATTTCGGCACCATCGACATCGATTTGGTACAATTTCGACAGTCTACTCCTGGCTGGGATGTAAGGGACCACTGTCAACACCCTCGGCCGCGAGTAGTGCCGTGTGAGGGACCACTGTCAACACCCTCGGCCGCGAGTAGTGCCGTGTGAGGGACCACTGTAAACACCCATGGCCGCGAGTAGTGCCGTGTGAGGGACCACTGTAAACACCCATGGCCGCGAGTAGTGCCGTGTGAGGGACCACTGTAAACACCGCCGGCCGCGAGTAGTGCCGTGTGAGGGACCACTGTAAATACCCCCGGCCTCGAGTGGTGCCGTGTGAGGGACCACTGTGTACACCACTGGCCGATACTGACGACGGTCCTGCAACACGTATTCATCCAGACGATCTCTGTCCGCCAGTGATGTCCCGCCGTCCGAGGAGATCAAGGACGCCCTCAAGACGTCGCTGTTCGACTGCTCGCCGCTGTCGGACGCCGACATCCTGGCGCTGCTGGAGTGGATGTACCACGACTTCGGGCTGGCGGACAAGTTCCACATCGACATACGGACGCTGCGCGCCTTCCTCTACGAGGTCTACAAGAACTACAACGAGGTGCCGTTCCACAACTTCCGCCACGGCTTCTGCGTCACCCAGATGGTGAGTGGGCGTGGCTTACGGAGGGCCCCCTGGTATGAGAAAGTCGTGATGCATTCTGTTTCCCCGCATCAGCAGCGCTACGGCTATGACCAGGACGGCGGCAGCGCGCCGCGCGCATTTCGTGTAACTTCTCGTTCCGCAGCCAAATTACGCGAGGAAACGGAACGGACCTCAGTTCACGTTTGTTCTCGTTTTTACCCCGGAGCTAGCCTCAGCTCAGCCTCAGCTCAGCCTCGGCTCAGCCTCGGCCTCGGACCAGCTCAGCTCCACCTCGCCTTAACCCCCTCTGTGTTTCCCTGCAGATGTACGCCATGGCGTCCTGCGTCGACGTGCCGTCCAAGGTGGGCGACCTGGAGACGCTCATCCTCATCACGTCCAGCATCTGCCACGACCTGGACCACCCCGGCTACAACAACATCTACCAGGTGAGGCATTCACCGGCCGGGTGGTGTGTTTTTCCGTGGATGCTAGAAAAGTTGGGAAACGTAGCGGAGGGAGAGAGACTTAAGTAAAGGAGGGGGTATAACGCACGGGTGGTCTACCGCGCGCGCGCGTTGGTTAAAATCCCAGAGAAAACTTGTCTCGTTTTAGCGCGTGCGTAGAGCGGGTTAGGGGTCGGACGGTTGAGTCTCATTTGTGGTGTGGGGCGGCGGTCGGGTGCGGGGAGGGGAGGGGAGGGGCGGGGCGGGGCGGGGATTTAAGCACGTCTTCTCGGCCCGGACTGGGCTTGGCCGGCGCGGAGGTAGTGTGGTGTGATTCCCAGGGCTGGTGGCGCTGCCCCCCCCCCCCCCCCCGCCTCGTGGAGGTGCTGAACGCTTTGATAGCCTCCTCTGTCTCCGTCCCGGGGGCTTGCCGTCATACCCTGCACCCCTAAATGGCCTGCTGCTTCTGGCACAGTCCACACCCAGAAAAATGTGTTCTTGATCACGGTTTTTGGCTAGAGCATTTGCATTTGAATCTAGTAAATATGTGCTTTGGCCTAGGTGCATTTTACTATACACAACGCAAATGCTCTGGCCAAAAACTAAGATGATGAGCAGATTTTTCGAGTGCAGAACAAGGAGGGGCGCTGACAGTTAAGTCTTCCCGCAGATCAACGCCCGCACCGAGCTGGCGCTCCGCTACAACGACATCTCGCCGCTGGAGAACCACCACTGCTCGGTGGCGTTCCGCATCCTGGAGCTGCAGGAGTGCAACATCCTGAACGCGCTGCCCGCCGACGTGTACCGCACGGTGCGCGAGGGCATCATCCGCTGCATCCTGGCCACAGACATGGCCCGCCACAACGAGATCCTGGCCCAGTTCAAGGACATTACGCCCGAGTTCGACTTCAGCAACAAGTCCCACACGGACCTGGTGAGTCCACGTCATGTTTGAAGCCGATTGTTTTCGTGACGAACGCCTGCCAGCGGCCGGGTAGGCCAGCCCGCACGACACGCGTGTGCGGAAGCGACCGAGGTTGCCTACCCCCCAGGCGCTCCAGCCGGCTGGACCTCTTCCGGCTCGGGCCACCCGCAGCTTCCGCCCCACATGGTCGATTAGCAGCCCAATTTCTGATCCCTCGCCGCGCTGCTCCCTTCGGCTTCCGCCGACTGGCGTGTGGTGGCCTTTTGAACTCACAGAAGGCAGGCAGCAGGCCACGGGCAGGCCACGGGCAGGGCACGGGCAGGGCACGGGCAGGCCACGGGCAGGCCACGGGCAGGCCACGGGCAGGCCACGGGCAGGCCACGGGCAGGCCACGGGCAGGCCACGGGCAGGCCACGGGCAGGGCACGGGCAGGGCACGGGCAGGCAGGCCAGCCGGAGGGTTCGCGCGCTAATTGGGCGAGGCGCTTCTAACAAGAGGGCTGCTGCCGACATAAGAGATGGCGGCGAACAGGACAGGGCGCAGCGGCGTGCGGCGTACGCGGCCCCGCCGCAAAGTTTTTAAAGTTCGACGACGGGGAAGTGGATGTTCTTCCCCCTCCCCCCCCCCTCTCCACCCGTTACTCTGTCGCGTAACTGCTTTTAAGTGCGTTTCCCCCTTTTTCTCTCCCCCAGCGGCGACAAACAATTTTATTTCTCGACTGGAGAAGAGGCCGGGTCATGGGGGACGCCACCCTTCCTTGGCACTGCACCAGCAAAGCTTGTACCAGCTTGACTTTCCGTCTTAATTTCTGTCAGAGAGAGAGAGAGAGAGAGAGAGAGAGAGAGAGAGAGAGAGAGAGAGAGAGAGAGAGAGAGAGAGAGAGAGAGAGAGAGAGAGAGAGAGAGAGAGAGAGGGGGGGGGCGAGGGGTAGGGAGAGACGGGGAGAACTTGCCGTGATGGGGGAACTTTGCCGTAAAAGAATGCACGGCAAAAGCCCCTCCCTCTACGCGACGCCCGCCAAGCGGGGCGGAGGGCGAACGCCCCGAATAGTTTCCAAAGTTTGGAATCTGGCGCCAAAGTGGGTTCGGGTGGTGAAAGTGAGCGAGGTTCCTTTTAATAACGATACCGGTGTCGTGTTTGCAGCTAAGCATGGTTCTCATCAAGGTGGCGGACATCTCGAACGAGGCGCGGCCCATCCACGTCGCCGACCCCTGGCTGGACAGATTGCTGCAGGAGTTCTTCAGGCAGAGCGACGCCGAGAAGCTGGAGGGGCTGCCGGTGACGCCCTTCATGGACCGCGACAAGATCACCAAGCCGTCCTCGCAGGTGTCGTTCATCGGCTTCGTCCTGCTGCCCTTGTTCGACGCGCTGGGCACCCTTCTGCCGGAGCTGCAGGTGAGAGAGACGACAAAGCGCTGAGATCGGGTCGGTTCGGCTGAAATTCTGCCGTTTGGACTAAACCTGACTTTTTGTTTAGTTTTGTGAAAGGCCCGAGACGTAAACTACACGTGTTGGTATTCGCAGGACATGATCGTGAAGCCCGTGCGGGAGGCCCTGGAGTACTACCGGCGGCTCAACGAACAGTGCCGCGAGGAGCGCATCCACCGCAAGTCCATCGCCGACATCGGGGACCTGCCGTCCGCCCAGGCCGTGGCGCAGGCCGTGGCGCAGGCAGCAGCCCAGGCCGCCAACGACTCGCAGGCCCTGGTCAAGTCCGGCTCCGGCTACTCCGTCAAGTCCAGGAAGTCCTTCCAGGTGAGAGCGGCACAGCCGAGGGAACGCCGTCGGGCACGAAATAGTTAGAGTAGGTTTGAACACGGCCGATCGGCACGTGCCTCTGCAGGGCAAGGCGCTGATGTGTGCTCAGTTGGGCGCCATGTTTGCCGCCGCAAGGTCAACTTCAACTGACGCCGTTGTTCTCGGTTTCATGCAGCAGGTGCGATCGCGGTCTCGCTCGGCCGAGGAGGAGGCCCTGGAGAGGCCGGCCGAGTTCGCCAACGCGGAGGACGCCGTCATGGAGAACCTCCGGGAGCAGGATGAGGAGGCCGAGCCGGAGGAGGGCAAGGAGGACCGCGAGGTGCCCGAGGACGCGGTCGAGGAAGAGGAGGAAGATGAGGACGAGGACGAAGAAGAGGAGGAGACGGCCACCGAGGTGGAGGTCAGCGAGAAGACGCTCAAGTTTAAGATCTCGACGGAGAGCGGGCGGAAGAGCTACCCGGGTAGCCGGAAGGGTAGCCGGGACAAGAGTCAGCTGAGCGGCGACCTGGCGCACCAGGAGCTGGCTAGGGCTGTCCGCGACCTGCATCACCACCAGCACCACCACCACTACCACCACGGGCCGGTGCCGGCGCGCGGCTCCATGGCCACCTCGCCGCAGTCGGGCCGCTCGGTCGAGTTCAGCCGCTGCAACGGCGACAAGGAGAACAAGTGCCTGTCCTTCGAGGACGACACGCTGTCGTCGATCAGCCCGTGCAGCGGGGCGGGCAGCAAGAGGGGCAGCACGGTGGGCCGGACCAGATCGCCGCAGCCCCTGCCGACCGCCGTCGAGTCGGCCGCCGAGACGGACACCACCACGGTGACGGCCGCGTCCGTGGCGGCCAGCACCAGCGGCTCCGCCTCCCCCAAGCTGCGGTCGCCGTCCTCGTTCCTGAAGAAGCTGAAAAACCTGACTGACCGGCTGTCGTTTAGCGTGAGCAGCGACAGCGCGCACAGCAACTGCCAGCCCCCGCACAGCCTCGGCCCCGCCCCCGCCACCCCCGTCCCCAGCCCCAGCCCCACGCCGACCCACCTGCCGGCCACCTGCCCCGCGTCCCCGCTGCTGCACCAGGCCGACCAGCCGCCCTCCCGGCACAGCATGGGCGACTCGCTGGAGATGCGCGCCACCCTCCCGAAGACCCGGGGGCCCCGAGGGTGGCGGTCGCTGCTCGGCGCCGACCCCCATCCCCCGGAGCGGCGGCGGCAGGTCCAGGGACAGGCCTCGGTCAACACGTGCCCGGGCGATGCCCCGCCAGGCCCAGGCCCATGCCCAGGCGAGGACGGCCCCGACCCCACCGCCACTGCCGGGGCGGAGGCCGAGCCGACCGGAAGCAACAACAACCGGAAAAAGGGCGGCAACCTGTGGAGCCCCAGCAGCCGGAGGAGCGGCGGCAGTCTGCTCACGCGGCTCAAACACTCCGGCGACAGTATTCACGGCCACGGCGCCGGGTGTGCAGAGGCCAGTCAAGCTGGGGGCGCCGGGGGCGCGGCGGCCGGCGGGGGGGCGGCGGAGAGCGGGTCGGCGGCGGGCCGCCAGCCAGGGCTCATGGCCTCCCTCGCCGCGTCACTACGACCAAAGAAGTCGCCGCCCTCCGGCACCTCCGGCTGCGGCTGCGGCCCCTCCGGCTCCTCCGGCCCGAGCTCGGACCTCGACCTCAGCCCCCAGTAGGAGGCAGGGAGTGGGTTCTGATCTGGGCCGGACCACGACGTTGGCCGATTCAAGGCGGAGGCCGATGATGTGGACAGAATCTCGCAGAAATCCACTCGGCCGGGAAGGGAGTGATGTTTGCAAACGGACAAAAGTAGATGTCTGATAGGTACTATATAATACTAAGGACCACCAAAAACATGATTGTAACTTTTACCTACTCCAAGCAACGCAATATGAGAAGAGGGGCTAATTTTCGGATGCGACGTGGGAGGAATGGGACGTTGATGTTATGGTTGTCCTTTCTCTCCATGGAGAAAACGAATCAGGATTAAATAAATAATGACGGTATCGCCACAGGGCGAGGAATTAATCGTTTGCGCTTAGGATAAAAATTCCATATTTTCGAGGGTATCGTGCCAAAAGATGTAATGCCATTGCTCGCTTCGACACACGGTCTGTTCAATAAGATTCTCTACGCGCACATAGTGACGAGACAATGCACGTGATGGCATGGATACTTCCTGTCAGTTTTGCTTTATTTTAAAGGCTATTTTTTGTTGTATTGCCTGGATAAGTTTTCCTACGTTCCAAATACGTGTAGCGAAGGTAGAAGTAGACAGTTGTTTCGCTCTTTTTGTCTTCTTGTCGACGGCCTCTCTTCAGAAAGCGAAATAAGCTGAAAAAAGTTACAATGAATTTAATCTTATCCTCTCTGTCCCGCGGAAGTGCTTTCAGCCTGCTTTGAGCGTGGCTTTCTAATCTAGACGATAGAATGCATATACTGACAAAGCATGATTGACTCAAATATTATTTTACATCGCTCGGCCCAAACTAAGCAGGGATCTTTCCCAAAACCATTCTACATGGGAGAATAGGTTTGAAACCATGCTCCTTTTTTTCTCTTTTTCTTTCCAGCCACCCTTCATTAGCCCCGCGCAGAGGAGAGGAACCTCTAATTTTCGCGAAACGTTTGGTCCGAGCGACATAATTCAACGAAGCAGATAAAAATGCCTACTCGTCTATTGTGATATCTCCATGTACATACTTTCATGTAGTGACACTTCGTGTACAATATTGATTACCTACCCCTGTAGATTTACCTTCAAGGGCAAGGGCTTTTAATAATTTCATTGTTGCCATATGAGTTGTGCGAGCAACGAAAATCATTAATTGTGTTCATTTAAACTATCTATTTTGACAGATGGATTACATCCCTTCTATTTTTCCATAAAACCTACTGTAATAGTTGAACATGACGCCTCACAGACTTTAACGATGAGTTATATGTGCATTGAGATAATTGTAACATTTCGACCTATTCAGAAATTCAAAAAATCTCCTCAATTCAAAATGCACTAGAAAACTTTTGATTTGGGCAGTTTGTTGTTATTTAATTATCTTAAAATCAGAGGTTGAAAGCTTAATGTGAAGCATTTTTTAAAGTGCTACTTTCTTCAATTGTAGTTCACATACTGGATTTATGTTTATGCTTGCTTCTTCATATTTGGCCTTGGCAAGTTTGTCACCAGATCCGCATTTTATAAAATTGACTTGGATGATTTGCGCAGGTCGTGCCTCATTGGAGTCAAACAATGTCAAGATTAAGAACAAAATACAAAAGGCTTGACTGTTTATTATTGTTACTATTATTATCATTATGATTATTATTTTGTATTATTATTGTTACACATGGTCTAGAGTACTATACATATATTAGAGTTAACTATTAATTCACTCAATGTATTTTTCCTGGACCACGACGCAAGACGCTTACCTATGAAGTCATCATTTTATTCCATGTGTCGTTTTCTGACCTCATTTGATGTGTCATTACAATAAGACTGTCAGAAAAGTGCCATATATGGCTGTAGACCAAACTGTTCTTGTGTATGAGGATGGACATCCAGATGGAAAGTTTCTCATCTGCATGGCACAAGAAGTGAGTGGGGCACACAATGGAAAGGGAAGTGGTACAATCTAATTTTGCAAAGAAACCCTCACTCATAGGCAAGTCTTACTGCATCCCTTTGTGGCAGAAATAAAATATATCTGAAGTGTGCTGGTTTTATGTTGAGTAATGCACTAATGTCTTGCCTTACCAATTAAAATTTAGATAACCCCTTTCCCTTTAATGAATTTGCGCTGGCGCAAAAGAAAAGAAAGAAAAAGACAATGCCCTGTTCCCTGTCAATGTACTAGTGTTGTAAATGTAAATAAAACAGTGACTGCAATGTTCCCTGTAAGGAAATGTATATTTATCAAGTGATCGTGAGGAGATTTTTTTAAAACAAAAGTTTTGTTGATGTCACACATGGGACTTAATGTGAATTGTATTGTAGTGCAATTACTTTGATGGTCTTGTGTTTTTGACAGGTTTGGTCTTAAGACCACTATTATTACACAATCATAAGGCTAGAGAGACTATATCAGGCTACGACACTTTAAAGCCCATGTTTTCATATATCTAAGAAGTATGTGATGTTTAAGTTTAGTCAATTGAACAAAATATATGTTGTGAAAATAAAAGTGTTAAATTATGATTTTTTACTTGTTGTTTTTATTTTTGAAAGTAGACCCCTCTCAACAATATACTAAGCAAGCCAATGGCAATGACATTCAGATTTCCTTTCAAATAAATAAGAAGGTACAATAGGATGCTAACACTATACTAGTACAAAACTATACTGCCATCCCTTATGGCCTCCAGACCATCTCCAGACAACATCGTTACTAATAATGGAAGTCACCAGCACCAACTGTATCCATATTGCATGACTAGAGAATTACATTGTTGAAAGTCTAGACGGAGGCTGGGGGGCCGTACTCGCTGGCAGGAACGATCACTTTGACGGGGGCAGGAGGACCGTACTCAGGCTGAGGGGGCGGGGGAGGGGGGCCGTACACTGGCTCAGGTGCCGGGGGTGGGGCGGGGGCAGCGTACACGGGGGCTGGTGCGGGGGCAGGAGGTCCGTACACTGGCTCAGGAGCCGGGGGCGGGGCGGGGGCAGCGTACACAGGGGCTGGTACAGGAGCAGGAGGTCCGTACACGGGCTCAGGGGCCGGGGGTGGGGCGGGGGCAGCGTACACGGGGGCTGGTGCGGGGGCAGGAGGCCCGTACACGGGCTCAGGAGCCGGGGGCGGGGCGGGGGCAGCGTACACGGGGGCTGGTGCAGGAGCAGGAGGTCCGTACACGGGCTCAGGGGCCGGGGGTGGGGCGGGGGCAGCGTACACGGGGGCAGGTGCGGGGGCAGGAGGTCCGTACACGGGCTCAGGGGCCGGGGGTGGGGCGGGGGCAGCGTACACGGGGGCAGGTGCTGGGGCGGCGTACGCAGGCTCGGGGGCCGGGGCTGGTGGAGGCGGCGCATAGACGGGGGCGGGTGCGGGCACTGGGGGGCTGTACGCGCTGGCGGCCGCAGGGGCGGGGGCAGCGTAGGCGGGTTCTGGTCCGGGGGCCGCGGGACTGGTGGCCTGTGCGGCGGCGGCGGCGGCAGCAGCAGCGGGGGCGTACTGCTGGGGGGCGGCAAGGGCCGAGCCGGCAAGGAGAACTACACAAAATACCTGTTGACGACACAAAAGTGGACCGGGGTGAGACACTGTGGACAGGACCGCCGGGACCAAAAACATTCACCCGTTGACAGATGCACTCCAGCACTTACCGTCCAGGTCGCCATGGTGGTGGTTGTCGATTGCAAGCCAAACAACTACTGGAGAGACACCTGGCGGGCGGGCGTATATATGGAGCCGAAGAACACACCCCCTGCCCCTGCCCCTACCCCCTGCCCCTGCCCCTCCCATTCACCCCACGGCCCGGGATGGCCCTCATGGCTTCAGTCTGCCGGGGGCGAATGCGCGCGCGCGCACACACACACACACACACACGCACACGTTGTTCCGCTATGCAGCCGCAGCCACCGCACCGCGACTGGATGGCACGGGCCGACCGACAGACCAGGTCTGGCCCGGCCCGGCCCGGTCCCGCTAAGCGGATGCCCAATGCGGAAGCGTTGGCCTCCCCCCCCCCCCCCCCCCCCCCCCCCCCCCCCCGGCACTCCACTTATTTTCGTCCGGCAATGACGCTATTGCGGCTGACACGGCAGCGCTGGAAATAAAAAGAAATACCGGGCCTCGCCATCGGCTGTTATGAGTGCGCCGGGGTATTTCTGCCGATCGCCCCCTCAGGCCAAACTGTTTGTTGCCCAACGGTTTACGTTTGCGTCCGCCTTTCTGTTCGATGACGGGGTCAGACTATAGAGACCTGTTGTGATTTTGGAAAAAATAGCAACGTTACCCGAGGAACATAGTTGGCGTCTCCAGCTAGCATAGGCAGCTTTGGGGTTCGCGGTGCTTGGCAACACAGGCTGCTTGCGGGCCGCGTGTTTAGACACCTGTGTGTACCGAATCCGAACAGCCGCAAAACATTGTGTAAACCGCACGGCTTCCTGATCTCAAAATTAAAAATAAATAAATAATAATTATTATTCGACTAGAGGAAAACAATGTATGAGATGGGCAGTGGCAGTTGTAGTTTCAATTTCGAATTTCTTCCCAAAATCTAAAATTATGTACGCAAGTGCTTCTTTCGCTAGGCGCTGTCGAATCTAGGTATCTCTGGCCATACGGCACAGCAGTGCCGCTAATTGGACTCGTCGAACCAACTGATCAAATAGCGAGTTCACTACTATAAATTTCGAGACCGACGGCATGTCAGTCTGTCGATCGTCCAATCGCCAACATGTCTCCCAAGAGCCTCGTCTTCCTCTTCGTTGTCGGCCTCTGCGCCACGCAGGCAAGTCGCGCCCTATTCGAGACTCAAATTTCCGTCCATTGAGTGGTAGGTGTACTGTTTGGGTGTACTGGACAACTGAATAACATCTTTCTCCATTCAGATGGTCTCCGCGCACCGCGAGGCGCGTGGTATTTCCGACCTGCTCTCCTCCGCCCAGAGGAAGCTCGGAGATCTTCTGGGCGACGTGAAGGACGCTGCCGAGTCCAGCGTGGAGACCGTCTTCAACTACATGAGCCAGATCGAATCCCAGGCCCTCCAGGCCGGTTCCAAGGCCCTCCAGAAGCGCGGCATCCAGGTCGACCTGACCGACATCGCCGATCTCCTGAAGGACAACATCCAGATCTGCGTCAAGGACGTGAGTACCGGCGGGGTCACATTCCGAGAAGAATTAGGAATTGAAAGGCAGTACCCGGAATCCGACATTGATCCTGCAGGACGAGGTCAAGGCCGAAGCCAAGGCCCTCATCGGTGACGTCGCCTCTTGCGTCACCAAGGATGTCGAGACCCTGAAGAACCTCGCCAAGGACATGCAGGGACTTTGGTCGACCGCTAAGAACCTCCCCTCCGCCATCATGGATATTGGAGGCCAGTGCAGCGCCCACGCCGACACTGACGGTAAGTGTCTATCACCGGCCTGCTGGGCAGCGCCGATACCGCGGCCGCTTTTCCACACTGAAGCATTTTAACGTTCTCGGCAGTGAGCGACGAGACCGCCCTGAACGTGGACGTCGACGCCATCGTGTCCGCCGCCGCCGACGGCCACGACCTCGCCCCCGAGGTCTCCGAGCTCCTCGAGACCGCCAGCCACCACGTGAGCAAGCGCGCTCTCTGGGGCCTGAACCGCATCACCAAGTGCGTCAAGTCCGTCTTCACCCTCGGCAAGAAGGAGCTGGTCGCCATCCCCGGTGAGATCGTCGGCGTCGCAGCTGACGCCTTCAAGCTGTCCAGGAGCGTCCAGGGCGGCATCCCCGCCTGCGTCGGCAAGAAGCTGGCCGAGAACTCCGCCGGCATCAGCAAGCTCGCCCTCAAGGTCAGCGCCTGCGTCAGCGCCGGTGTCTCCGAAGGTGAGGACCTCGAGAAGGTGCTCAAGAGCAGCCCCTCCCTGGTCGTCCTCAAGAACCTCGCTGACGTCAGCAAGAAGCTGAACGAGATCGAGAACTCCCCCGCCCTCGAGACCCTCAGCACCGTCGGCAACACCATCAAGCAGCTCGGTTGAGCGTCTCGTGACAAATAAACTGAGGAGAGGAAGCCACTGCAACTACACGAGTGTCTTAATTACCCTACGGATCCATTTTCCATAATTCGTTTTCAATAAACGTATCACAACGCTAGAGCATTCCTAGTCCGAAGCTTGTAGTGCTCTGAATCGGACGGGTAACCTGGGTGAGAGCGTCTTCTGCTCGGCTTGAATCTCTCGCCCGGCCCGACCCGGCCCGGGATCGGGTTTTGGCCGAGGGGTACATCACATGGTAAAGTCACTGTACACCTAACGAAACAGTCTCATGTACAGTCACTACCAGTCCCTTCCCCATCACTCCAGTCACCGAAATGTTTTTGAAAACTGTTTCTGAAAATAATCCAGATGGCGTATTTGACCGCATGTTACAAAACCTATATCGTCCCGGCTTCCGCCAGGACCCCTGCCTTCAACTTCGGTGATCTTACGGGAACCGGTGCTTTACGGCTGCTAGTTGGCCCCGGGACACAGCACTAGAACCCGCTACCCGGCTTGCGCCGGACGGATCTCCCGGCAACCCCTAGCCCGCGCTACTGCGCGAGGCCCCCTCCGCTAACCACGGCCTCCGGGACTCCATCATACTGTAGTGCCCTTCAACCGCAGTCTGGTTTGGCCCCACTCATCGTGGGAGTCCGCCCCTGCGAAGATTTGGAGGATATAGGTTCCCTTCGTACACGGCCGAAGCCGCTGTACTCTACTCGCTACGTACCGAGTAGCGGCATGTCCGCACCTGCCAGATTCAGAGAGAGGAAAACAGAAGCTTCGAACCCTAGAAGCTCTGCACATCCCCCGAGTCTCCCCCCGGGATTGCTCCCGAGGCACAGAACGCCCCCCCGGGCGGGACCCTCGAATCTTGGGAATTGAACCCAAGACCCTCGGGACCGGGGGTTTGTGCCGGCGGCGCCTCAGCCCGCACGGTCGCTTGGACAGCCATACCGATGCCGCGTTCGGAAGTAAATTCTAGCTACTATCCTCCGAGCCGTGTCACAAGAAAAAGTTGGGAGTCCGGCAAGATTTGAACCACGGACCAGTCGGTCGCCGCCCGGTCCGCTAGCCCATGCGGCTACCGAGCCACTATGCTGTTCGTAGCGCGCTCCCGGATCGTATCCTCGCAGAGTAGAGCAGAATACCGAAAAAAATTGAAGGCGGAGGCAATAGTTGAACCCGGGACACTGAGCGTGAGATTTCAGCGCTTTAACCGGCACGGCTAATGTGTCACGATATTTTATATACGAGGCTTTCTACACTGTAGCTGACTGTAGCACATGGCTCCAAAGCAGAACACGAAGAAAAATATTGATCCTTGCTTTCCAGACACTTTTAGTAGTAATTTCGCCCACCGTTTCTCCAGTCATTCTCCAGTCACATCCAGTCATTTGATATTTCCGTCACTGTCCTATATTTTCAGGAGTAGTGTTCCCCTCGGTTTTGGCAGAGGCGGCCGCGGCCACCCGGGCGGGTTAGCGCTAACCCGACAGCCAAACCAGTCGGTGACGGTGACACATAAGTTGCCCACCTTTACGGCGCTTCACAACTTGGCGAGTATAGGGTGCTTCCGTAGTAGGTCTTATCTGGATTTGAGTAAGAAGTCAAGAAGAACATCAGCGGAACCGAAACGCTGTCTGAAGGGTTACCGTAGGCGTAGCTCTCGCTGATGATGTGTCACGATCATTTAGTAGAATCAGGCAGGGCAGAGCCAACCGGTGTGGCGTGAGAGACAAACTCGACGTGCCGTCCAGTAATTAGCGATGCACGACCTTACCAAATGGTCGTGACATATCGTAAGCGAGAGCGAAGCATGACAATTTTCGACGATATTCCGTGGCTGACACCGTGGCGGAAATACTCTCTGCTATACGGCTACCCTCCTGACTCCCGCCAAAATGCTCATTTTGAGTTGGGTGCTGCTCTGATGTCTCGCCCTATCCCGATACGGAACACTAGCCTGCTGCTCACTCGGCCACTGCCCTGACCAACCTCACCTCCCCGTCAGAGGCCGGGCGTCCCCAGGGCGGGCCAGTGCCCCCGCCCGCCTCGGTGCCGTGCTGACCCAGCGCCGTCAGCGCGTGCCGTGGGCCGTGGCTGTGCGCGGTGTGGCTTGATGAGACAGGCGATTCCATCCGCGTCGGCTAAACGCTCGGCGCGGCGGCCGGAGGGGGCGTCGCTCCGGGCCGCAGTGTGAGTGGGCCCCCCGCCGTCAGCTGGTCATCGCGGACCGTGTGGCTGTCATGGTGCGCGGTGCCTTCTTCAGGTGCTTTGGCGCGGCGGTGGCGGCGGCCGCCATTGTCGGCTATCAGGTACGCGTCGTTGTTGGCGGCCGGCCCCTGCCTGTGGACCCTTGTACTGGGTACGGCTTAATTTGTCATATGTGGTCGTGCTCCAGGTGACATGCCAGGACCAGCAGCCGCAGCTGCAGACGCAAGGGGCGCTGGAGTCGCTGGCGCGGCGCGCGCAGGGGGCGTTACAGTCGTGGTGGCAGCGCGCCCGGGGCGAGGCTGACGGCGTGGTGCAGGGCGTGGTGCGCGGCTTCCGCCTCCAGGAGCACGACGTGCTGCGGGCCGCCACGGCGCAGCTCGGGGAGCTGGGCGTCAACGTGGACCTCACCGAGGCCGGCGACAACGTGGACTACGACCTGTCCGGCTGCGCCGAGGCCACGCGGGTGAGTGTCGCGGGTTCGAATACCGAGGGTAGAGGCGTTTTCTCGCTCGAATCTCTGGCGAAAGATGCTTTCCTTTGCATTTCGGGATCTCTGGTCACGTGGGGTCATGACGTCACGATCCACTGACCTACCCCCTCTGCGGATGGTGTAGGTCTGTCGATACCCCGTGCGGGGAGAGACATTCATCCCCCGGACGGGGCGTATGTGCTAACCACGGGGTATCTACGACTTACCGCCACCGCTCTCACCTCCGTTCTCCCTCGCTGCTGCAGGACAAGTACACCCGTCTGCTGACACAGCTGCGGCGGCGCGTGCAGCGGTGCTGGGGCTGGGAGAGCCAGGAGGTGTCCGCCCTGGTGCAGGCCGTCGAGGACCTGATCCTGGCCGGGGACCGGCTGCCCGGCTTACTGCGGAACAACATGGACCTCTGCCTCCAGCGCGGACGGCCATCGGGACAGCGAAAGCGACCCAAGCGGTGGACGCGAACAGGTAGGGCAGGTCGCTACCATTTCATCCCAGCCGCCAACATGAAAATCGAGTTTTCTCTAAAATCGTCCTCTGCTCCGTTTTCCGCCGCAGGGACCAACTCGACGGCCGCCGACCCCTCCGCACCCGCGGCGTCTCCGAGCCCGTTCCGGGTTCTGCGCTGCACCGCGGACTCGGTCAATCTGACGTGGACCTACGTGACAGCGGTGCCCCGGGAGGTGGGCCGCGCGGCGCGCAAGACGGCCTCCCTGCTGGGCTCGTCCCGCGAGGACTGGGCCGCCTGCGCCCGCGGCGTTGTCCGCCAGTGCGCGGGCTCCGCCATGCAGGTGCTGCGCGACCTGGGGGCGTGCGTGGTGGAGCGGGTGTCGGACCAGTCCTGGCAGCAGGTGAACCGCGCCTGGGCCAACCCCCAGCGGTGACGGTCACCGTGGCCCCAATCACTTCGCAGGCACAATCATTTTCATAACTCTTTTTTCCATCACCACCTCGATTACCACACTGTAAAAAAAAAAGTCCAAGTGATGATAATTATGTCGATTTTCTTAGTGTAGTTAATTAGACAGTCCAACTAACATTCGACATCCTTGGTCGTATTGACTAGAACCCATTTTTTTAGTCAAAGCGATTTTATGTTTTTAACAGTGTATGTCGCTTGTTTTTCTGTCGATTTTTTCCGTCGAACTTGTAAGTTCCTAAATAATTTATATTAAAAATATCAGAAAACTAAACAAACTACGGTTTTACTTTTTTTCCCCGCAACACGCAAAACAAGTATATCAAATGCAGTAGTGTAATGAAATCAGAGAACCAGAAATATTGTTTCAGAGCAGGTGTTGTTGCTTTATTCTCTTTTGACAGTTTCTGTAATTAACTTAGGCGGACTTGGCAGCCTGGATCTTGCCGTTGACGCAGCTGACGATCTTCAGGCTTTGGGCAGCAGCTTCCGTGGCCTTCTTGGTGACGCTGCCGACGCAGGTGGTCACGTGGGACTTGAGGCCGGTGACCATCTTGGCGGTCTGGGCGGCGTAGCTGACGCTGTCCTTGACAAGCAGTGTGCTCTTGACGGCGACGGGGACGAGCTTGGTGGCCTGGCACGTCGTCTTGAGGAGCTTGTTGGACTGCTTGGAGCAGGTCATGTAGCCCTGGACACCGTCCTTGGCAAGGGTGGCGCTGCGGGGCACCAGGTTAGCGATGTTCTTGGCGAGGGTGACGGCCTCGGTGACCTTGTCGGTGACGCACTTGACACCGGTGGTGGCGGCGCTGGTGCTGAGCTCGAGGACCTTGTCGACGGCGCACTCCTTGACGTCAACGCCGACCTTCTTGGCCTTCTCGAGGACGGCCTTGACGTCGACGTTCCAGCCGGCGGTGGCGGAAGCAACGGCATCCTCGGCCTTCTTCTCGACGTTGGAGACGGCGTCGGTGATGGCGCCGGTGGCGGCCTCAGCGCGGGTCTTGACCTCCTCGGCGGCGCCCTTGACGGTGTCGAGCAGCTGGTTGTCGGTGAGCCCGCTCAGCTTGGAGGTGAGCTCGTCGGCGCTGAGGGAGGGGGCGGCGCTGAGCACACTCTGGGCGGCGCTGGAGATGCCGCTCACGGCGCTCTGGGCGGCGTTGGCGGCGGTGGAGGCGACGTTCTGGGCGGCGTTGAAGGTGGAGGAGACGGCTTTCTCGGCGGTGTTCACGACGTTGTTGACGGCGCCGGCGGCTCCGCTGACCAGGCTGCGGAGGCCAGCGAACTGGGCATTGTGGCCCTGAAAACCAGAAGGTGCGAATTATTTCCTTCAATTCAACTCCTTTGCTCTTCGGCGCTCACAAGGAGACGCAGCGGTGCTTTTCTGACCTGGATGAGGCACACGGCCAAGAGGGTGAAGGCGAGGAACTTCATGGTGCTGCTGCCGAGTGGATGCTGAGCGTGCCTTTCTGGCGCCGGCGCCTAGCTTTTATACGCCCCAGGGCGTGCAGGGCGTGCAGGGCGTGACGCGGCGGAGCACCGCGTCACGGCCAGGTGGTCTGTCCCCCCCTCAGCTGGGTAAACATGTGTTACGTTCGGGACCTGTGCACTTACAACGTAGGGCTGCATCGCGATGGCATGCCTGCTCACTGAGCGGATACGAGCAAACATCTATGTTTGGACTGTATGCTGTGTGTGAACCCAAGTGCGTCAACACTATTCCTGGTAATAGAGTACTCCGGAGAAGCCCGTAACGGAAGTAAGAAGTCGTAACGAAGAAGAACAGCGGAAACAGTATGAAGGGGAACCGCAGCAGAGAGTATCTCCGCCACGGCGTCGGCCACGAGCCAACTCAAAATTTCTGGAGCCTTAGCTCTCGCTGACGATATGTCACGACTATTTGGTAGGGTCACACAACGCAGCTCAAGTACGCGCGGACGAAGCTGTCAAATCTCTCCTCCGCGCGATGTGGTTCTGCGCTGTCTGACCATACCAAATGGTCGTGACATGTCGTCAGCGAGAGCTAAAGCTCCAGTAATGTAGAGTTGGCTCGCTCGTGGCCGACGCCGTGGCGGAGATACTCTCTGCTGCGGTTCCCCTTTATACTGTTTCCGCTTTTCTTCTTCGTTACGACTTCTTACTTCCGTTACGGGCCTCTCCGGAGTACTCTATTCTGGGTTATGCTAAACTGCCGAAGATTTAATAGCACTCAGCCACATCGTACCAGACTGCAGAGATTTTTTTTGTCGGCTTTGGGTCACAGTAAACTCATTGTTGAGTCAGCATCGGCATATCAGCAGATCCAGCAGACGACCCCCAGTTACCGGCAAACGCCACCACCTCCCCTCTGCCCGACACTTGCCCCTCTCCCGGAGAGCTCGCTCTGAAATCCATCCAGGTGGCGCTGTGGGTACCCTGGGAGGTACCCCCCACCCCTCCCCCTCCCAGGTACCGCTGCCCCTCCCCTCCCCTCGCGTACGTTCGGCCTTGACCCAATCCGGACCGAATCCAGGGGGGACGCGGGGCGGCGATCGATAGCGGGGAGGTTAGGTCGCTCCGTCGTCGGGGGCCGACCGAGCACGCCGGCGTCCTCCCCGACGAACTCCTATCGGCGCCGCGACCTCAGTGTGACGTCATATGTGAACGCGCCCTGGAGCTGGCCGTGCTGGTTGGGGCCCTGGTCCCGGCCCCTGGCGGCCAGCACCGAACATACCCCGCGCCTCACCGCCCCGCTCGGAGGGGTATATTTGTATTCTCTAGTTGGGGGGGGGGGGGGGGGGGTAAGTTCGGGCGCCCGTGATCGCCAGGGTAGGCCAGCCCGCGCGACACGCGTGCATGCAGGAGTTTTCGCTGCCTACCCAGCAGGCGCTAGGATGCTGCTCAAACTGGCCAGAAAGTAAACGTCTGTCAGATATCGGAGTGTGATAAATTCCGTTCTTTTTTCCCCCACCCTTTTGCTATGTGACGGCAGCCCAATAAATTCCAACCTGCTTCCGAGGGCGCTCAACACTTCGTGTTATAAAACGAACCAGATCAGCCGCACCGCCTCCCGCCCGACCCGGCCCGACAACACGGGGCCCGTAAAAATGGGGCACCGGGCCGCGGAAAATTTTACTGCGGGCCGGATGAGGGTGCGATGCGAGGCGGGGCAAGGCAGGCAGGGCGCGCCGGAAATAGGGCCGCTCACATATGCGGAAATGACGCGGCGACGGCGGGCTGTGGGGGCCTCCTCGCCATGAGCACATCTCTGCGCTGCCGGCGCTGCTGTCAGCCTGCCGCCTGCCCTGTCCACTACCCCTTGCCACTGACCCTGCCTCACTCTATGGGACTTTTCCCTTGACGCTCTCACTCTGCTCCACCAGCAACCTTCTGTCTGTCTGTCCGTCTGTCTGTCTGTCTCTCTCCCTTTTACAACACTCCAGCACAACTGCCTCGGGGGTTACACCCCTCACTCCCTCTTTCATAACGGCTGACGGTTCCTTTCTCGCCCTGCCTTTAACTACACCCCTCCCCCTACCCGCAATACCCCTACCCCCCTTTCCCCTCCGCTACTACCAGCTGCTTCCGGAAATCCCCCTCCCCCTCCCGCTCCCTTTGCTTTGGCTTTAAATAAAAAGGCTGGGCCGCTGACGTTCACCGTTGTAATAAATACGTGTTGCTGGGTTTGAGACGCGCCGAGCCGGCAGGCACGGGGCACGGACCCCTGCTGTGTCGGCGCGGTCACAAGGAGAGAGGGAGAGAGAGAGAGAGAGAGAGAGAGAGAGAGAGAGAGAGAGAGAGAGAGAGAGAGAGAGAGAGAGAGAGAGCTTTTCTGCTAGTCCCTTTTCTCTTAAACTCCCTGCTGCTCTACCTCCCACTCCCCCCACTCCTCCTCCCCTCCCTCGCTCCCGCAATATACTGCTGCCTCCGTCGCACACCGTGAAATTATCCCGGGGTGTGTGCTTGGTACATCGCTGCCATTACCCCGAAAATGAAATATTTTTCTTCGAACAAGGTAAGATAAGATTCTTGGCGAGGCTCCTTGAATCCAAGCGTTGTCGATCCCTGTCTGTGTCTGTCAGTCAGTCAGTCTGTCTGCATGTCTGTATGTGTGTACGTGTGTCTGTCTGTCTGTCTGTCTCCTGCACCAGTTCATTTATTTCTTTCGTAATTGTGAGTGGCACTCTCCAATGGCATCTCTCTCTCTCTCTCTCTCTCTCTCTCTCTCTCTCTCTCTCTCTCTCTCTCTCTCTCTCTCTCTCTCTCTCTCTCTCTCTCTCTCTCTCTCTCTCTCTCCCTCTCTTTCTCTCTCTCCCTCGTGTAAATCACACCGATACTTGCTTCCGCAGTGTTAATGGCCCCCTGAGCCCCTGGTTCTGCCGGCCCGTCGGGCACGGGTGTGGAGCAGGTTGCCTACCCCGGAGTTCGCAGGCGGCTCACCGCACCACCGCCTCTCCCAGATCCAGATGCGGCGGTCCCCAACGTCCTGCGCAGGGAGGGATATCTGGGGGACGGGGTGGAGGGGCTGCAAAACATGAAAACTGGAGACAGAAGTGGTGGGAGCAGCGCGCTCACGCCGCACTCTCACCTGACTACCGTCTCCAGCCTGCTCCAGCCGGCTCCAGCCGGCTCCAGCCCCCTCCACAGCAGCGAGGCGGCGGGCTTCAAGTTCCCGATGCATATGCCACCACCAGCCGCCCGCATACACCTCCGACTTTCCTTCTCTCTTCCTCCGACTTCAGATAGAGGGAAGGGGGTGGGAGAGGGTAATACGATATCACGAGCGAAAACTTTTCCCCCGCCTCCCGCCCTCGCTTTCAACACCAGCGGAGGCGATCTCCGGGGGGGATTATTTGCCGACCACTCCGGTTGTGCACCGCCGCACCCTCCACACCCGCCGCAGCAGCACCCGCGCACCAAGGACCTCGATCTGACTTAAAATTTCCTGACAGCCTCATTTTCCCTGTCATGTTATCCAACCCTTACCGAAGTTTCCCGCCCTCAGCTCAACCCCCGCGTGTATTTTCTGCGATTCATTTTTCTGGCGGGAGAGGCACTCTGTTCTCTGTGGTGGTTGCCGGGCCGGGGCGGGTCTCTGCTCGGCACTCCCGCCTCGGAAGGTTTTGCGCTGCGCGGGGCACTGCCAGCGCACTGCCAGCGCTGCCGGGTAACGCGTCTGGGTACCGGGTTGGTTCCAGGAGTGCTGCTGCTGCCGCTGCTGCTGCCGCCGCCCGGCTGCCGGGAATTAATATTTCAGACAGTCGAGACCTCTATTATGCGTGGGGCGCGGGGCTGCAATCCCGAAGTGGGGCGGGAAGGGCTGGAAATGAGAGGAACGCTTCCCGTCCTCGCCACGTAAGCGGTCTGGGCTCCTCCTGCCGTCCTGTGGTGAAACTCAGGTGCGGCACTACCGCACTACAAGCGAATAAATTATTTTGAGGTCTTGGTGTACACTCCCCTTGTGAATTTTAATTTAGTGAGGTGAAATTTTTCGTGATTTTTTTTTTTTGTGGTTACGTGAAGTTTTTCCACATTAATTTTTTTTTTGTGGTAACTTCAGGCACTTAAGGCCAATTTGTTTGAATTTTTGCCAATTTTCTTCTTCTCCCCATTCATTCCCCCTTTCGCCGGAAAATTAGGCTCATCCCCATCCCTCGCTATCGGAGTTGCTCGCTCTTCAAAAGAAAAACACCCCCAACAAAGAACAAACACGCCGACGTGATCGATTCCCCCTCCGGATGAGCGCACGGAGACACGGCGGCACCGGCGCGGCCCTCGGAGCCCTCGGCAGCCCGTCCCGTCTCCCTCGGCGACGTTCGTGATCGTCCCATCGCCTCAGCAGGTACACACACGACCAAACTTTTTTGCCTAAGTCGCAGATCGGAAGGAAAAAAAAAGGAAAAATAAAAATTTAATCTGTATCCGCAATATGAATATTTTATCTTGCTAAGTATCACACACGGGCTAATCTTCCTTTGCGCAATTTTCTAAATAAATTCCCTGCGATGACTGACTTCCTTAAATTTCTCCGATCTTGATTTTTTTTAATCCCACCTCACATCTACTTTCTTGAAGTGCATAAGTGGTACCCGCGGGGGGCGCAGGAACTCTGCAGGCCCTGCGGCCGGCCCCGGGACGGACGGACAGGCCGACAGCCTCGACCTTGCCCCCTCCAGACCCACCCCCACCCCCACCCCTTCGGGGGCGCCAGCGCGACCACCCCCTCTCCTCGCCGCGCCGTCTGGGGGAGGAGGCTGCTGGAGCTGGAGCCGCGGCGGGGTGGGGGGGTGGGGGGGTTTGGGGGGCCCGTGGGAGGGGGGGGGGGCGCCAGGCCACGGCCCCACTCGGCGCCCCACACGGGGCGGGCCGGCAGAACCAGGCCAGCGGGCCCAGCGGGCTGAGCGCGGAGCGGAGCAGCGGTACGGCAGGAGCAGCGGTGCCGTGTGGCAGCCAGCGGAGCCAGCGGGTCCTGCCGCCCCGACCGACCCGACACGTTACCGCCGGCGTGCGCGTGCCGACCGCGAGCCGTCCGTCGCGTGGCCGTCGCGTGGCCGTCGCGTGGCCTGGCTCTCCGCAGTGACTTCGCCCCGCGCCGGGGTGGCCGGCCGGACCGGACCTGACCCGACCCGACCCGACCCGGGGGGTAGCCGGGGCCACAGCGCGTGTGCGCGTGCGTGACACGTGCGAGTGTGTGGCAGCTGAAAGCAATAAAAACGATTTTGTGATAAAATAAGCGGTGTCGTGTTGTGCTCGATGAGAAAGAGGGCTGCATCATGTAGTGCCGCTGCGAGTGGATAACCCGCCGCCGTACTCGACCACACCAGGTATGAGAAACTCGCCGGTGTATGGTAAATGTAGAGGCGGGTAGGGAAGCTGCATCTCGGCCCAGACACGGCCGGGGAAGACTGGGAACGGCAGCTGTGCGTTAGCGTTCCGGGGGCAGTAATGAAGATGGACCCCGGCTGGTGCCGGTGAGTGTGTGAGTGCGAGAGAGAGAGAGAGAGAGAGAGAGAGAGAGAGAGAGAGAGAGAGAGAGAGAGAGAGAGAGAGAGAGAGAGAGAGAGAGAGAGAGAGAGAGAGAGAGAGAGAGAGAGAGAGAGAGAGAGAGAGAGAGAGAGAGAGAGAGGGGCGGCGCTGAGCCCGGGCGGTGCGGCGGGCAGGCCCCTCCCCCGGCACAGGGCGGAGGGCTGGATGCCAGGCCGGGGGGTCAGCCAGTTTAGCCGGGCCGATATATTGATAACGGACGTCATTATCAGCGGTAGGTCAGTACTGTACATACCCCTCTGATGATCCCCCGAGGCAGCCGCCGCTCTCTGATCAGAACGTCCCCCCCCCCCCCCCCTCCTCACCCCCCAAAGCCCGTCACGCCTCTGCTGGTGGTGGCGTGTGCTGACCCGGCGTGCCCTCCCCTCCCCTCCCCCCTCTCCCTCCCTCTCTCTCTCTCTCTCTCCTCTCTCTCTCTCTCTCGTTCGCGCTCTCGCTCTGGCCGAAGGGTCGGCGCTCTCCCCTCACCGGGGGGAGGGGGAGGGAGTGGGGGGGGGGGAGTACCCGCCCCGCAATGCGTCCACCGCCGGCACCAGTGGCAGCGGTAGTGGCGGTGGTAGCGGCGGTGGCCCGGCGCTCCTGGCTGGGCTTCACGGCGCCCTCAGGGAGGTAGGCGGGGAGGATAAGGATCGTGCTGGAGGTTCGGGACTCGTTCGGGCGTAAAACATAGTTTTGGTTCTTACCCCTCGTTCTTTGCTCCCTCTACTACGCGTGCATGACGTAGAAGCAGGAACGTGCATTTGCGCTCGCCGCATGTCTGTTAAGGCTCCTCGAAGGGTACGTCACATGGTGGGGTCCCCGTACACCTAACACAAAAAAAAAATCGGCCCAAAATAATGGTAGGTACTCGTTCTTTGCTTATATCATAATTAATTTTTTTGGAAACTCATTAGTATATTCAGTCCTCAAGAGAACGCTCACTGCAACTAAAAAAAAAGTACAACAAAAAACGGCAAAAATGGGTGGGTCCTACCTCGTCCCAGACTTCCGTCCGGAACCGTTCCTGCTTAACTTCGGTGTTCGGATGGGAACCGGTGTACCAGGAGTTGACCGCCGCTAAGACACAGGCACGACGCAGCCACCTTGGTAGGCAGGCTTCCGCAACGGCCAACATCGCCCCTTCCGCTGACTAGATTTCAGGAGTCAACCCCCTTCGACCAGCCAGTTGGTCTGTGGCCGTGAGGCCACTCCCTCGCGGATTGAGAGGGAGGTAGGATGCCCAGATCGTACACGGCCGAAGCCGATTGTACTCTACTCTTCTACGCCATGTATCCAAGTAGGTGTTGCCCGAATACTCCAGATTCCGAGGCCTTACGCTTGAAAAATGTAGAAGGCCGAACCCTAGGCCGCTACATTTAACTTCTGCCGAGTCTTGGCAAGCACCATTCCCCTGCTCGGGCGTCGAACCACTGAGTCAACGAGTGTATTCAACCTCCGGGGAATGTCCGCGGCCCAACGTCCGCGGTCACTCAGACAACACACTTTGAACACGTTCTTTTGGTATATTTTACCCACCATCCTCGGTCGGCAGACTTCAGAAAAATTTTTACTCCGGCAAAGAGTTGAACCCCGGACCTTGCGGTCATCGGCCGGTCCGCTAGTCCACTACGCTACGGAGCGGCGATGGAAAGACACAGCGCGCTGCTGGTACTATAGCCCCTGTCGCTCCGCAGAGCAGAACTGCTGGGCTCGCGCGGTTTGCTCTATCCGCCTACTGAGCGTGGGCAGCCGCCTCGTCCCATTCGCCACTCGCCGCTGCCTCTCGAACAGCGCCACAGATGCGCGCGGTGTGCACCGTCTGCGCTCAGGGTCTGTTTAGCCCCTTGGTCCCGATGCAGGTCGGGAGCGAGAATGCGGACTTCCATCAGTGATGGGTTCGCCGTATCGAGAAGTATGAGTGTTGGACGCACCGCGCCATTGTTCGCCGGTTGTATTTTCCCTTACTGGCCGGAGAGGACGTATTGGTACGCAGGCCGTGTGATATCCTGCTGGTGTATTTATATTGAAATATTTCAGCCATCGAGGCTAAATTCTTTTGTGTTTCGGAATTTGACACTGCACTAATTGAACACCCTGCTCTGCTGATGTCTGTGCGCAGTGCTGCGCGCCCTGCTCTTCGCTCTGCCGGTTCTGTCACACTGCTACCCCGCCGTTCGCAGGGGCCGCTGGGAGTGACGTCACGCGTTACTATCGTCGGTGCGGTGCCGTTTTATCGGCCACGTGGACCACGTATGGACCTCCCGCGGGGCGCTGAGGTGTGGTGGGCCCCGATTTTACGGGGGTGCCTTAAGCGATCGTTATATATATATATATACATATATATATATATATATATATATATATATATATATATATATATATATATATATATATATATATATATATATAAATATATATATATATATAATATATAAATATATATATATATTTATCGTGGCACGCGGACGACTGTGGTAGCGCAACACTGTGATCTCTAGTAATCGCTCAAATTCTGGGCCCAGACGAAAATCCGACGGCCCGTTTGCAGATAAGTTTTCTTGGTGTCTCGTCACAGGAAACGACGCGACATGTTAACTTGCAGGGATCATACGTCATCGCACTGCGGTTCCTTCCCGGGGGGTATAACTATCCCCATCCCTTCTCGTCACGCTCCCCCTGCCTCTGCCTTTCTCTCTCCCTCTCTCTTTCCGGCCATCCCAATCTTTACGGCCATACCACACGGGGCTATAAAGATGAACAGTCGAACGTTGGCGGTGAAGTAGGTGGGGGGAGTGGGGTGGGGGTGCGTCCCTCCCTGTGGAGTACTTCCGAGAGGCTTTACCTGTTCTGGGAGCCTGGAGCAGTGGGGGGGATGGGACTCCCACACGGCCGACACGCGAGGCCGTGTTCATAAGTTAAGCGGACCGATCAGGGCCGCTCTCACGGGCTGCTCTGGAGCGAAACTGCAAATGTCATCTTGCATATGCAAAAATAAAATGAAAAATGAGACGGCGAAAGAAGACGAAGACGAATGATGGCGGGGCAATGATGCCGTGGCCACATTGCGGCCGCTCCGCCCCGCTCTCCTCACAGCGGGTATACATTATTATTGCTCGTCCCGCCTTCGGCAGACGTGGCAGCGCTCCCCGAGGGCTTTATCCCCCCTCCCCCGCCTACCCCCTCCGCACACCCACTAATCGCAACAGCCACTTTATGACCCGTTATATCCCTCACAATTAACTGGCTTACTGTACGACGCCAAACTCTCTTTGCCTTACGCGCGTTTAGATCATTGCCCCCCCCCCCCCTGCTGCGATATTTAATTAATGGACGTTCCTTAATGTCGGATCCCCCACCTCGTCCTCCTTCCCCCGCTGTAAGGCGCGCCTCACTGACTCGCTGCCGGCCCTAAACTGCTCGCCGTCACCCTCATCCCGCATTCTGTAGCAGACGGCCCCTCGTCCCCTCCCTCGGCCCTTTCTATAAACGTCACGCACTAAGGCAAGTGCAGCACACGGTGGAATAGCGTCCCGTAACCCGCGCTGTGGACGGGCGGCCTGGAAGCGCCTGGAAGCCACTTTGCTACGATAGGTTCCCTGTGAAGTAATATCCTGGACAAGACGATTTTTTTTTTCAATTTTTTTTTCTTTCGAAAATTTTGCATCGAGCGTTACTTTTCGAGGGTAAAACAAAATCGGTCACGGGCACACCTCGGAGACGTACCCCCAGCAGCAAATAAGGGCCACACCCACTTCCACAATAAAGCAGGAGAACAATAATAGGAGGGAAATAAGTAAAAGAATTCCTCGTCCCCTCCGCCGGCTCTGGTGGTTCTGGTGCGGCCACGCGGCGTGTTCCGGCTCATTGTCCCACGCAGAGATCGCATCATCATCACCATTATCATCATCGTGAAGCAGGAATAATGAACTGCCGGGCGGGCTGCGGTGGGCTGCCGAGTCCTCCGGGGCTCACCAAAGAAATGTTAACAGTGCACGCAATGTAAGATCCTTACTCCCCTGTCCGTCTGCCCGCTCATCCCACGGGGTGACGAATGGTCCGTGTTAAGCCCCCGCGTCACTGCTCCCCCCCCCCCCCCCTGCGCACCACCCCAGGACACACGACCCAGGACGATAGACGGGGAGGGGGGGGGGACACCGGCGAAAACGTGTGTCGTCGTCAGCAGGCCTCGGTGGGCTCGGCGGCCTCGGCGCCCGCCCCAATGTATTTCTCATCGCTAAGATATTTGCCTCCGCCTCTTCCTGCGCGCGGAGCCAAGCCAAAGCCGAAACCGGGGGCGGCCTGAGGGACTAGGGGCCCCCGGGGGGGGGGGGGGGGCGCCCTGCACCGAGGCCTTTGGCTTTGGCCCTTGGAGGGCAGAGGCAGCGGCTTCCGCGGCCGCGTGCCAAGTGGGGGCTGCGCGGGGATGGGATTGATGGGTGTCCTGTTCCAGGAGGGCGGCGGCGACACGGCGCGGCCCCCGGACCCCACCGCCCCCCGCCCCCTGCCCCGGTGCGGCCTAGCCCCCGGCCCGGATGGACCGCGTTTGCCTCCGAAAGTTAGTGTAGTCTGCTTACCCGCTATGTGTGGGCGTATGGCAGCCGGTCCTCGACGAGTCCAGCTTCTAGCAGCCCGTCGGGGGCAGCATGGACCGTCATGGAGTATTAGAGTCCAGCAGCAGGGCTGAGAAGGACTCCTGCGTGGCCAGTTAACGCCCACTTCTAGTAAGGGAGCAGGCAGAGAGGGAGGGAGGGAGAGAGAGAGAGAGAGAGAGAGAGAGAGAGAGAGAGAGAGAGAGAGAGAGCAGGAAGGGGCGTAAGTGTTACGCGAGACGTCTCCTGCACACGGCCTCCAGCACTGCTATGGCGCTCGCAGCGCTAATAGTAGCGGAGCGCCCCCCCCCCCCCCCCCCCCCCGGGCTGCCTCGTGCCCTAGCCCTTCTCCAGAGGCACCAACACGCAACGAAATAATTTTCAGACTTTGTTTTATAGGAGACGGCGTTACAAGTATATAGGGACAGCTCCTCCAGACATTTCGACTAATCCGTCCCGCCCTGATCATGGCGTGCTGACTACCTTTTTCTGACCTCTGACTCGGACTCCATTTTTACTTGTTCTTTGCTTACTAATACTACTGCTACGACGTAGAAGCAAAAAAGAACGAGTATTGCACTCGCCCTGTCCGTTAAGACCCCCTTTCAATTCGCAAACCGCTTAACGCAAGTGTTGCGTTAATGCGTTGCTTTAGGTTTGAAAATGACATAAGAAATTTTGAAAAGTTAGAAAAAAGGTCGTTTCCAGCCGGCGGCAGCCTACCAGCCCGCCTCCTCACGTACTCGAGTACTGGAGGGTATTGTCTCATATAGCAGTCCTTTGCCCCTATCCCCTCAGCCGTGCACACTCCAGCCCCTTCACGCTGCGCCCCCACATCCCCGCGCGTATCGCCGGCTGCTGCCGCTGCCCAGGGCTCGTGCACAAGTGGCAGGTCGGCTGCACAAACCACGGCAGAGAGGGAGACTTTGATAAGGATTTGCCGGTGGCGCTCCCTACCAGACGGAAGGGCCTGGGGGCCCCAAAGTGCGGGCGGGGGAGGGATGATCGGGGGTCGAGGAGGGAGGGGAGCAGCACCACGCGAACGGTCCCTGCCTACTGCTGCCTTGTGTACACTGACGCGCCACGCAGTTTTTGAGTAGTTTGGTCACTCACATCTCCTACCAGATTGCAACTGAAATCCCTCTTTTGCCGGTTCACTCTCGTGTGTTGTGTAGGAAGCGGTGCTCCGGGGGTTAAGTCGCGGTGAAGACGACCAAGAAAGTCCCGGCTGGCTCTCACTCAGGCCTGCTTGTCGGACATGCTGTTTACAGGTGCGCTGCTACCTGGCCTAACTGCGCCGACATGGCTCGGGGGGGCGGCCCACCGGGTGTGTGTGTGTGTGTGTGAGAGAGAGAGAGAGAGAGAGAGAGAGAGAGAGAGAGAGAGACCCCCTACGCTTTATCTCTCTTCCAAAACTTGCTACGATATCTTGCAGAGATATAATGAGGGGCACAGACTGTGCGAACGTGACACAAAGCCATCAAACCACCAATCTGCTTAGCGCGCTCTGATGGGCCGTGCGATGCACATGGCTGCCGTGGAGGGAGCCCGGGAGCCCGGGAGCCCCCTCCCCGCTAATTACAGAGCATAAGCTGCGGGAAGATAATGTTTTTCCCTCCATCTCGATTTCTCACAATTCGTGGTGTGTTGCTTTAATGGCTATGGCGGTTGATGGAGAAAATTTGTGGCTGTTTTTTTTTTTTTTTTTTTTTTTTTTTGAGAGGGGAATGGGAATTATTCCTGAGTTTCCGTGGCAGTTTTTATGACGAGGAGGACATCCGGGGACCGAAGTGCCAAATTTTCGTTCCGCGTCCTCAGTTTGAGTTGACTGCTCCGGGCACGTGGACTACGCAGACAGAGACATGCGCGGCGTCACGCAACACGGCCGCTCAAGACGTCAGCGGAGGCGGCTGTGGCTGCTGAGGCCCGGGGACAAGAGAAGAGACATGTCATCTGTCTCCCCAATATGTCAGAACTGCGGGCGGCGGCCGGGAGGGGGCGGCTCATGCCGCAGTGGCGGTGCGTCTCTCTCTCTCTCTCTCTCTCCCTCCCACCCCCGACCTTGTCGTACCTCTGCCCTGCGGCTGCACGTGTATGTGTTCGAAGCGTACGGGAGCCGCTCCGTCACAAACTTTAGACACTGAGGCGCCGGTCGTGGTCGTCCTGGGACCGATTGAGAGCGACAGAGAGAGAGAGAGAGAGAGAGCGAGAGAGAGAGAGAGAGAGAGAGAGAGAGAGAGAGAGAGAGAGAGAGAGAGAGAGAGAAGAGAGAGAGAGAGAATGGGCCGATAAGCCTGAGATGATTTATATTTCGGCCAAAAATGAAAATGTTTTAAAACGGTCTTTGTCCGGGAGGGGGCGGTGGCCGGCGGTGGCGGTGATCACGAGCAGCCCTTGAACAGCCCAGAAGAAGCAGCCAGCCCCCGCTTGCAGGCAGCTGGTAGTCACCGCATCTACATACATCCCCTGGGGGCGGTGGGGTGGAGCCAAAGAGGGGTGGGGGGACCTATTTAGCTTACTGTGTAGTACTTATAAGCAGTGCTTCCTGCCGCCAGCAGGCTGCTGACAGGGCAGGGGTTGTGCGGCTCCCCCCCCCCTCTCTCTCTCTCTCTCTCTCTCTCTCTCTCTCTCTCTCTCTCTCTTTCTCTCACTCACTCACTCTTACTCATTACGCGCCCTTGGCCCGAGTCGGTCGCCGCCGTGGAGGGTAGGCACGGCAAGCGCACGCCAAGCTCCGGTGTCCACCGGATTGCCTACCCACCGCATGACAGGCGCTCAGCCCGAGTCCTCGGTGGCCGAGCAGCCGGTGGCCGCATCAGTTGCCTCCAGGCCGGCCCCCAGGTCTCAAACGAGTCTGAATAGCAAGGAATGCACAGCAATGAACACGCGTTGGAAGACCTTAGTATGTGCGTATGTGAGTGTGTGTGTGTGTGTGTGTGTAGAGGGGGGTAAACCCACGATCTAACGGGTGGTTTTGTGAGTGCCAGAGTGGTGGAAGTGTGCGTGTGTGTGCGTGAGAGAGAGAGAGAGAGAGAGACAGAGAGAGAGAGAGAGAGAGAGAGAGAGAGAGAGAGAGAGAGAGAGAGAGAGAGAGAGAGAGAGAGAGAGAGAGAGAGAGAGAGAGAGAGGGAGGGAGATGAAGAGAAAGAAAGAGGAGCTCAGAGGAGAACCGAGTAGGGGCCAGGCAAGGATTAGAGATATGAGAAGGCGGCGGTTTCGGAGGGACCGGGCCCTGCAGAACTGGGGGACCGGGGCCGGGGAGGAGGTCTGAGGTGGTCTGAGGTGCGAAGCTGGCGAGGGAAAGGGAGGGGCAGGGGACACGAACCAAGGCCGGGGCTAGCCGGGGCCTGGCTTCTGGGGTGGGAGCGAGGCCGAGCACCCAGCCTGCTGCTGCGCGACCCGATATCTCTTTTCTCTCTCCGTCCGACCCGTTCACAATCATTTATCTCTGTCGCAGCAGACCGGCGAATGGTGCGCACCTCGGATGCCGCGCCGGCGATGATAATTTATTGACCGACTGTAGTTAGTGTAGGTGCGCCTCAGCTCATACGACGAGGACCCAGAGCCAAACTTCTTAATTTTTTTTTGCGTGAGGCGCTGGGAACCATCAATATTATTATTCTTTTGCATGAGAGAGTCCCATCTTCGACTCCAGCGGCCAGACGGACGGGGCTGGCAGCCAGACCCGGCCCCGCCGCCAGAAATTGAAACAATTCATTTACTCTGATCCACTTCTGTGCAACAAGAAGGAACACTCTTTCTCTCTTGGTCTTGGAGCGCGGCATGGGGCGAGCAGGATCCCCGCGGCCTTTCCTTCTTCTTCGTACTCTTTCTTTTTTTTTTACCGCCGACTTGATTCTTTTCTTCCCCCTCTTCTTTTGGCACAGGGACTGTGTCCGAAAGAGAAGAGATTGCAGCTTGGCTGCTCTGGAGGGCCACGCTCCTCTGCCACGCGCGTGGGCCAAGAAGAAGAAGAAGAAGAGGAGGAGAAGGAATGGCGGGGGAAGGGAAGATGGGAGGAGGAGGAGGCTCAGAGGTGGCCTCGATTGCTGCTTGCTGTTTGTTTCTGACCGATTCGCCCCCCCCCCCCCCAAACCTGCTCCTGCTGCCCCTCCCCCCCCCCCCCCGGCCCCCGTCCATCCTCACCCGTCTTGTTCCGTTTCACTTTTTTCAGTGGAATAATTAATTGTGCAGCGGAGCTCCGGCTTTCCGTCGTCGCCAGAGCCACAACAGCAACTACTTCTAGCTGAGCCGTTCCCGTGTTGAACCTTCTGCAGCGGCCAGCGCTGCTCTGCTGGAGTTACTCTCACCAGGGGACCATTTTTTTTTCTTCCCCGTTATATTTTTTTTCTCGCTTTGTGTATAAGCATTCGGAGTTCTGGTTTTGACGTTTTATTCTTTTTTTGCCCTGACACTATCACGTCCACCAGAGCCCCGGCGGTGCCTTCGAAATGGGAGGAGAGGAAGGTATACGGGGTGGCGGTGGGGGATGTCTATCCAACGTCGTGCGGTGACCTTTGGAGCCGTCCGTGCATGTTAGACCCCAATTCGTGGCGGACTGTGTCAGCTGTGTCTGCTGTCCACCCCACACCATCACAGCGTGTTCCCAGACAGGGACACACACACACACACACACACACACACACACACACACACACACACACACACACACACACACACACACTGTACTGTCTTTCCGCCCTGCTGCTGATACCATGTTGTGAGCACCCCTCTGTACGTGCGACGGGTTGCCTAGGAACGCCATATGGAGGCATCTGGCCTGATGCTGCTGCTGCTGCTGCTGCTGCTGCTGCTGCTGCTGCTGCTGCTGCTGCTGCTGCTGCTGCTGCTGCTGCTGCTGCTGCTGCTGCTGCTGCTGCTGCTGCTGCTGCTGCTGCTGCTGCTGCTGCTGCTGCTGCTGCTGCTGCTGCTGCTGCTGCTGCTGCTGCTGCTGCTGCTGTTGCTGCTGATGCTGCTGCTGCTGCTGCTGCCATCCTCCCTCCTAACTAGGCTGCCCAAAGGCCAGTCGCGGGCGAATTTGTGTCACGTGTTTCGTAGTGGTAGTTTTAATCCTTTACGGTTCAAAATTCGCGTCCCTCGCTCGCTTTATTGTAATCAATCAATAAACATTCAAGAACTTATAATGCTAATAACAATATTTTAGTGGTTAGTTTCAATTAAGGAACGTCACAGTTGATATGCACCCATAAGGCGGTCAGCAGGGGGCACACGGTCCCTAGGGCTGGTGTGCCCCCAATGACCCGTTAGTAAATTCAAATTCCCTGCCTAATGCCACAAAGTCATGTCAGTCAGTGGCGAACGGACAAAAAAAAATCGGTCGGTGATAGTGCTCCACCTCGCTGTTTGCTAACGCTTGCCCGCTCGCTCCGCAAACCAGTCTGCCACTCTGAAACTTATCGTGTGTCACGACATTCATCTGCGGGCTAAAATATTTATTTTCTCCAGGTATGATTTCTTTTTTGACAGTGCTGGTTCGTCCACTTGGAGCAGCTAGACTAGGACTGTGTCCGTCAGGACATTTTGATCATCATCCCCTCCCCTACTCCCCCCCCCCCTCGTCCACCTGTTTCACCTGGTCTCCGACGTGCCGTGACAGCGCACGGCCCCTACAGTACCTGGATTGCACATGGGGGAGATGAAAAAGAAAAGGAGGGGGCCCTTTCTGCCCTGAGGACGCTAGCCTCCGGTTCCTTTGGGTGGCCTGACCCAATCCCCGAATTGCAGAGCCGTGCCGAGCCGTGCCTTTACGGTGCGGCTACTGCTGCACAGAGTCGCAATATTTCAAAGCAAAAAAAAAAAAAAAATATATATATATAAAATTATTTTCCGTGAGACTTTTTTTTAAATAAAGAATTTTCAAATTTTCACAGAAATTACAGAACAACGGCCAACAAGTTTCCGAAGTGCTCCGAAAATGTTTGCTTCTGTGAACGGACGGACAGCGCGGGAGCCGCTGGTCCGGTCCGGAGCGTTTTGCTGAAGGTGCTCTCTCTCTTTCACGTGTGCTCTGAAAGGGAATGGCGGGAAGTGATCATCTGGGTTCTGCCAGCCACATCTTTCCCTCCCCCCCCCCTCCCCCCTCCTTGCCGCCCTCTCTCGCTCTCAAAACATACTCCCCTCTCCTTTCCTCACGGCGCTCGCTTCGCCCATCTCTCTCAGGTCCTCACACCGGCCCCGTCCCGAAACCCTCAGGTCAGGTCAGGTCGGGTCCCGTGGTCCACTGTTGGCAGCGTGAATTAAAATAAAACATTATGCTTCTCCTCCCTCCGGTGTAATGTCAGCGGCGGGCCCTTTGTTTTTATTTCGGGACCGACAAGAGTTGTGGGGCTGCATATATGTGGCACAAAAAGGGAGGGAGAAGTGGGGGGCGGGGTGCGGAGAATGAGGGAGAGAGAGAGAGAGAGAGAGAGAGAGAGAGAGAGAGAGAGAGAGAGAGAGAGAGAGAGAGAGAGAGAGAGAGAGAGAGAGAGAGAGAGAGAGAGAGAGAGAGAGAGAGAGAGAGAGAGAGAGCGTCCAAATTCAGGGAGGAAAAATGTACCGAACACGGGACGCTCGATGACATGTGGAATATGGCTCATCTTCCCCAGCTAGTCACCTGACCACGGGCTGACCGCGTGCCGCCAGTGGGCCGCAGGTGCCGCAGGTGCCGCGCTGACAAAATGCCGGGCCGACCGCCGAGCCTCCACTCGCCATCAAAAATGCAGTCCGGCCGCGTCCGCTTAATCCAGTTATTCATTCATCGAAACGCCGCCTCTCTCCGCCCCACCGCTGGGCGTTTTGCGTCGCCCCCCCCCCCCCGTTATTCAACAACACGGTGGCGGCACAGCAAGGGGCCGAACTGAAATTCTGTAACACTGCACGGTTTGAACCCCGCGGTGCGGCACGCGAGGGGCTATGCGGGGGGGGGGGGGGGGGGGGGGGGGCAATGCCAATCCAAAGTGCGAGGTGGAGGGGGCGGCAAATGGCCTGCCTCCTCCGACCGCCAACTTACCTGCTGCGGCAAGAGAGAGAGAGGGAGAGAGAGAGAGAGAGAGAGAGAGAGAGAGAGAGAGAGAGAGAGAGAGAGAGAGAGAGAGAGAGAGAGAGGGGGGGGGGAAGAGCGAGAGAGAGAAACGGAGAGAGACAGAGAGACAGAGAGAAGAGGGAGTGTGTGAGGGGATGGAAAGAGAAAGCAACGAGTAATGTTCGCCGTCGGCAAGGGAGGCGGCGGCGCATTGCCGGAATGGTCATGGATTTGGGATTGCAGCCCGGCCTGTGCCGGCAGCGCTGCGGAGGAGCGGCGCGGAGCTCGGCACGCCGCGGCACTCGGACCACATGACGCGGAACGCACTGCTGGGGGGGAGGGGAAAGAGTGCCGGAGGCAAGAGAGAGAGAGAGAGAGAGAGAGAGAGAGAGAGGGGGGGGGGGTGAAACTTCCTCCGCTACGCGCTCTCTGTCCCGCGTAGCGATCATGGCAAAGATGGGCATCGATAAAGAAAGGTGTGAACAGTGTTGCAGAGGCCGTGAGGCCGCTGGTGCCCAGGCCCAGCCCTGCCGGTAGCCGTCAAGTGGGGGGGGGGGGGGGGTGCAAACAACCCTGAGGGTGAGGGGAGGTAAGGCCCCTTGCAGGCCTTTGCTGCTGGCGCTGGGTGTTCCTCGCCCGTTCTCCCGCCTTGCTGGCATTTCACTTTCAGCCCCACTGCTTCAACATCCCCTTTCACTGCTTCACTGTATTTTCAACTGCAATACACACTTCACTAAAATTTGCGATTAATCAATCGTGCTTGCAAAGAAACAGTGATACACTCCATTACGAAATAAGGAACCTCTTACGGCAAACGGTTTGCAATGCAACACTTTTTGCAGTATGGATTGCAAATCTAAAAACAGTGTCCGCCACCCACTTTTTAGGTTCAGGAAACGTCGGTAGTTCTCTCATTTTGCTCTTGTAGACGCGCTTCAGCGAATTTGAAATCTGCAGAATGTTTGAATCGTTCTCCAGCCGGGGGAAGTCGGTAGTGAACTCACTTAGAGCGATGGGAAAAGAGCGGGAGGGGTGGGGGGGGGGGTGGGGTGGGGGGGTTGTAGTGAGAAGGCTTGCTAACGCCGCGCTGCGCAGAAAGGTCCTGCCGCGTGATTGTGACCCCTAGAGTGACCCGGTGCCCCTTGAGGCCTCAAAGAGAGAGAGAGAGAGAGAGAGAGAGAGAGTGAGAGTGAGAGAGAGAGAGAGAGAGAGAGAGAGAGAGAGAGAGAGAGAGAGAGAGAGAGAGAGAGAGAGAGAGAGAGAGAGAGAGAGAGAGAGAGAGAGAGAGAGAGAGAGAGAGAGGCGGATTGGGCCCGCCCGTGGAGCCCTGCGGCAGTAGTGGCAGCAGCCCCTGGACATTCATTAGCTTTGATTAATGCTGCTAACGGACAACTCCCCTTCCCCTCCCTTCCCCTCGCATGAAGAGAAATGTTTCGGCGTGGTTCAGGTGGATTATTTTGGCGTGTTGGCCCGCTCTCCCCCAGCCAGCGAGTCGGACGTCATTACGTCATGTTTTTTGTGACCTTTTCTGCTTCCTTCCGCATCCGGCACACGCAAACATGTTTGTCACCGCGGCGGTACAGGCGGTGCCGCGATACTTCCGGATACTTTTATTCGGACGAAATACTTTCGGGAGACGGGCGGTGACGTTTCGAGAGAATTCACTCGAATAGACGTCCCTGACTTCTACAGGAAAGTGACGACACCTGTGTCGTCGCACCAGTTTTACTTTCTTTGTCAAATCTTTGCCGCAGCCAGCAGCGGCGGTAGTGACAGCGGCGGTAGTGGCAGCGGTGGTAGTAGCAGCGGAGGTAGTGACAGCGGTGGTAGTGGCAGCGGAGGTAGTGACAGCGGCGGTAGTGGCAGCGGCGGTAGTGACAGCGGCGGTAGCAGCCAGCAGCCGCCACAACGGCTGTAAAGCAATTTACAGCCCCGCGGCGATGGCCGCTAAAGAAGTTGTTTTGCGCTGCCAAGTCACGGAGACAAGAGGCGGGCGAAAAGAAAACAAGAAACAGCTGAGCAGCCGCGAGGGGGTGGGGGGTCTTTGGCTGGGCGAGACGACGTAGCAGACGCTGTTCTGCTTGTGGAAGATTGGGGGGGGGGGGGGGGAAGAAGTACACATGCACGTGGGGGGAGGGGGGGGGGGAATTGTGGGCGGGTAGGAGAAATGATGAGGGGCAGAAAAGATTGTGGCTGGGGCGAAAGAGAATGGCGGTAGTTTAATGGGGACTGCCCATGAATTACCTTCATAATGTCATCTCGGCGGTCTGCTCAAAAAAAGGGAAAAAAAAGGATGTGGTTGATGTCTGTGGCTGGGATCTACTGTGCGCCCACACCCGTACACTCTCAAAAACGTTTTCTTGAATCATGCAGAACGATGCTTGTTGATCTTTGCCCCCCGCCCAAAAAAAAAAAAAACCTGAAAAAAATAATCATAAACTCCCCTCAAAGCGAGAGAGGTGTCACATAATTTGTGCACGACCACTCGGGATTTGAAAGTGAAAGTGAGGGTGGGGCAGTGCTGGGCCCCGGGCGGGGCGGGGCCGGGGGGGGCGTTGCCGGCGATGCCCGACTCCGATAAGCCCTTTCTGCCCCCCGAGCGCCTCGCCTCGCCGCGCCTCACCGCGTCCCACCGGGGAAGTTCATTCTTTTCGCTTTTGAGAAATGTGTTGCGGGAAGCGTCGTCGTCACAGGGGGCGTGCGGGGGCGGGGCGGGGGCGGGGGCGGGACGGGGGCGGGAGATATAATATGTCGCGAGTTTCACGACCGAGTTCAGAATAGCGCAGCCAACCAGGCGAGCCGTACGGAGCTGTGCGGTGACCGCCGACCCGGCCCCGTATCGCCGTATCACAACACGGCGCGTGTGGCCGCAGCGGTCTCTGTTGTGTCTGCAGCGCCCGCCCCGCCCCGCCCCGCCCCGCCCCGCTATGCAATCTGCCGCAAATGAAATCACCTCACTCCCCCGCCGCCGGGAGTGGCAGCTTTGCGCTGCTGCGGACGGACCACCAAATGTGACGAGTTCGAAGTGATTGATGACTGCCGTGTCCGTGAAGTTTGAAGCAAAGCTTTGACGATGATGATCCTCTAAAATAAGAAAGTGAGAAATCAAGACCGGTGATAATTGTGGCAGCTCGCTGAAGGTAGGCCAGCCCGCCGGGCTCGGGTGTGCAGCGGGCGTGCCTACCCTCGAGTTCGCAGGCGCTTGAAGGCTGGCCGGGCCGGGCGTCGGGCGCGGAGGTGGGGGTGGCGGTGGTGGTGGTGGCGGCGGCGGTGGTGGTGGCGTGCTGCGGTCGACGGACGGATGGGTGGCAATCAAAGCCTTGGGAGAAAGAGGGAGAGAGAAAAGGAGGGAGGACAACGGGCGGGAGCATGAGGGAAAGTTCGCCAGCCGGTGCTGTTAATCTGAGGCGTAGGCAGGCTTCTTTTGCCCACTAGAAAAGAGGGGGGGGGGAGTGTTGCGGAGGGTAGGGGGAGGAGAGGAGGAGGGTGCTGGTACGTGCACGGCAAGTTGGTGAGGACGCTGTCGCCTGCGCGTGGGATGATGCGAGGAAAAGATTGGGGAGGAGAGAAACGGGCCCCCTGCCGGACCCCCTGCGGTGATGAGCGCTACGTGAGAGTGAGAGAGAGGGGGAGGGCGGTGGGGGCGCCGATAGAGATAAGGCCGTCCAGTATAACACCCAGCCCGCCTAGCTTGTGTTTACTGCTATGCGTGAGTCTGATTCGCTGAGTACGGGTCTGGTGCCGCGCTGCAAAGAACATTAGAATCAAAGCGTATCCGACGGCCCGGAACGTGCCAAGTGCCCAACACACTCACACAGACGGAAACAGACGGACGGACAGACGTGAGAGCCGGGTCCACGCAGCCAGGCAAACAGACCACCCCTGCTACCATCGCACCCGGTCTCGATTGTGTGCGCGTGTGTGCTGCATCGACCACATCTGTCTGTCGCCTCTCTCTCTGTCGCTCTGCAGAGCACGGTCACAGACCATCAACTCGCCGCCTCTGTCCCCTTCTGTCCTCTCAGGAAGAAAAAAAAAGATGAATGAAACCACATCTACTTTGCGTCTCCGTTCGCGCAAACTGATGGAGGCTAACTGAACCAGGCCGCCATTGCAAAGAGAGTAGTCCGACCGCGCTGTCGGTACCGTGTGGTACTGCTCCAGCGTTGCGGTGGCAGAGAACGGGGCGCGTCCTCTACCTCTCTTCAACATCTCCGCCCTCTTTCGCACTCGACGGGCTCTGCCGAACCACCACCACCACAACCGCCACCACCACAACAACCACCACCACCACCACCACCACCACCACCACCACCACCACCACCACCACCACCACCACCACCACCACCACCACGCGGAGCTTCGGTATTTCCATAACCATGTTATAGTCGGCATTGCCTTCCCCACCCCTTCCCTCCCCCATTACCACACCCACGAGCGTCTCCTGGAGCTCTTGCATACTAACACACCCACCTCCTGAAACACATTCCCCCCCCCCCCCCCCCCCCCCCCCCCCCCCGCAGTGCAGCGCACCCGCGCCTGCCTTGCATCCCCCAATCGCGGTGCTGCAGCGCCAGAAAGTCGGTCACGCCACTGACTGACCCCCCCCCCCCCCCCCCCCCGCGGCGCTGCAAAACGTATCCCGACGGTACAGAGTTTTTCCAGTTTACTCCCTGAAATGTCACGCAGTGCAATTGTTCTAATATTTTGGAATGCTGCTCACAGTTTTCTCACAACGGAGTGCGAGTTTGCCTTGCTTCCGACAGCTGGATATTCAACGCGTATTCAATCTCGGGACGGTAGCTCCGTCTACCAAATCTGTCCCGGGCTTAATAAAAACAAGAATGGAACAAAAATTGTAGGCGGTGAAGGAAATTAGAGTAAAGTCGAACAGGAGGCGCGGGATCGGGTGCGTTTGGAGGGAGAGGAGCAGAGGGGGAAGTGGGGTCAGCTCAGAGGGAGAGGATGTAAAAGGGAGAGAGAGAGAGGGGGGGAGGGAGGGGTGCAAGGCATCCCCTGGGGGGCCGGCCGGGGTCCAGGCCGGGCCCAGTCGGTGTCGCTGCAAGACCCCGAACAACTCTCATAAATTCTCGCAGTTTTCAGCCCCCTCCCCCTCCCACCCCTCACCCCCTCCCCCTGATTACGCAGCCATACCGAGCCGTCCAGTGCAGACCGCTACCGGAGCGCTCGCGGCTGTTCGTACTCTCCGCGGCCTCTCTCATGTTGATTTTTTCCGCCCTTTACGTGTTCTCTTTTACTCCACCGACGAATAAAAATTGGGTCTATGTCATTTCTCCCACCTCACATTTGTCCCACCTATTAAATTTTTATTCACAAAATATTATTTTCAGCAAAAAAATGTCAAATAATCGTTAACTTTTTTTCTGAATATTTTCATATTATATCTTGTCCCACCTCACATTTGTTCCACCACAAAAAAAAAATATTCAGATTAAAAAATAATTCCGAATAAAAAAATAATTCCGAATAAAAAAATATTCAGAATAAAAAAATATTCAGAATAAAAAAATATTCAGAATAAAAAAATATTCAGAATAAAAAAATATTCAGAATAAAAAAATATTCAGAATAAAAAAATAATCAGAATAAAAAAATATTCAGAATAAAAAAATATTCCGAATAAAAAAATATTCAAAATAAAAAAATATTCAGAATAAAAAAATATTCAGAATAAAAAAATATTCAGAATAAAAAAAATATTCAGAATAAAAAAATATTCAGAATAAAAACATATTCCGAATAAATACATATACAAAATTTGTTTAAAAAGGCTACATTCGGAACAATAAGACAACCAGAGAGGAAGAGCTCCTCAGGCCGCACCATGCTGTCGGTTGCCGACCCTGGTCCTGGAGCTGGAGAAGGCGCCCAGTCCCAAATAACCATGGAGCATCCCATGGTCCATGGGACACCATGGTATAGAGTCTCCCATGGGGTGCTGCACGCCATGCATTTTTTGCCGCTTTTCTCATGGGAAATAATTTACCATGGGAAAACGGAACCATGGGATCAAGCATCCCATGGTACTTGTCCCATGGTGTTCCCATGGGAGAGCTGGTTTTTTTCTTTCAGAAGTAGGATTCGAACCACCAACCTATCAATTACGTTTCCGACTTCCTACTAACTCGGCTATCGTGCCACTTGTATATACCATGCGCTGGACAGTGTACTTGTATTTATTATGGGACATCACCCATTCCCATGGGAACACCATGGGATCGTCCCATGGTGAATCCATTCCCATGGTAGAGACACCCATGGCATAACGCGTACCCATGGGCATTAGTCTTTCCCATGGCGAACAGGGACGTTACCATGGTATTGGTTTCATGGGGTTCCCATGGGGGCCATGGCTTTTTGGGACTGGGCGTTCGCTGCTTTTGGGACGTTGTCCGCCCTGGCCTCTACTGACTGACACTCCTAACTGCCAGGTGAAGTTTATTCAAATGACACAGGTAAGTCAAATTTGTTCGTGTTCCCCTGGGTTCAAATACCGGCTCAGTGTGATCGTAGCAGAAGCCAAACATTCTCGTTGCAGCTATTAGCTGAGTAGGTTCGACAGATTGCTCTTTCCAGGCGCCTCCGAGTACCCAGGGTACGCCAGATCGACACAGAGGCGGGTTTCCCTATCAGCGTCTTATGGGTCAATTTATATGCGCTATGTTATTTTGTCTTTAAGGCGCCGATAGGCAACCCATTCGACTGCGCTGCATTGGCTGGGACACCCAGTACATGTATGAAGTCGTGGTTGGTTACCCAGCAGGCACCTCGTGCAACTTTACTGGGAAAGTTAGGCTTGGCCTTGAGACAATATCGTGCACGTGCTTCATAGATGATTCATATGTTGCACGGGAGAAAATGTGGACGTACTTTATGGACAACGCGTAACTCGAACCGCATGCATGCTTCAGTCGTTATTGCCTACATACGAGGCGCTATGTGCACCAATATCAAAAGCCATTTCCTGTGCAACACATGAATCATCTATGAAGCACGTGCACGATATTGTCTCAAGGCCAATCTAATTTTCCCAGTAAAGTTCCACGAGGTGTCTGCTGGGTAGGCAACCACGACTTCAGACATGTACGTACTGGGTGTCCCAGCCAATGCAGCGCAGTCGAATGGGTTGGCTATTGGCGCCTTAAACACTGTAAACCGAAGAGCGAGGTTCGTTACCCGATTTGGGCGATGTAAAACACAACGCGAGGGGTCTGAACGTCGCCCAGTTAGAGAAACGAACCCCTTTTAGGGCGATTGCCCCCCGACATCGCTCTTTTAGGGCGAGATCCCGCGAAACCTCGCCCTTCTAGGGTGATGGTTTTTAACCTCACCCTCTGGGGGGCGAGGAAATTTGAGTCAAAAACTTCACCCTTCCAAGCGCGAGGAACATCACTCCAAGATTTACAGTGAAGACAAAATAACACAGCGCATGTAAATTGACCCATAAGACGCTGATAGGGAAACCCGCCTCTGTGTCGATCTGGCGTACCCTGGGTACTCGGAGGCGCCTGGAAAGAGCAATCTGTCGAACCTACTCAGCTAATAGCTGCAACGAGAATGTTTGGCTTCTGCTACGATCACACTGAGCTGGTATTTGAACCCAGGGGAACACGAACAAATTTGACTTACCTGTGTCATTTGAATAAACTTCACCTGGCAGTTAGGAGTGTCAGTCAGTAGAGGCCGGGGCGGACAACGTCCCAAAAGCAGCGAACGCCTTCTCCAGCTCCAGGACCAGGGTCGGCAACCGACAGCATGGTGCGGCCTGAGGAGCTCTTCCTCTCTGGTTGTCTTATTGTTCCGAATGTAGCCTTTTTAAACAAATTTTGTATTTGTATTTATTCGGAATATTTTTTTATTCTGAATATTTTTTTATTCTGAATATTTTTTTATTCTGAATATTTTTTTTATTCTGAATATTTTTTTATTCTGAATATTTTTTTATTCTGAATATTTTTTTATTCTGAATATTTTTTTATTCTGAATATTTTTTTATTCGGAATATTTTTTTATTCTGAATATTTTTTTATTCTGATTATTTTTTTATTCTGAATATTTTTTTATTCTGAATATTTTTTTATTTTGAATATTTTTTTATTCTGAATATTTTTTATTCTGAATATTTTTTTATTCGGAATATTTTTTTATTCGGAATTATTTTTTAATCTGAATATTTTTTTTTTGTGGTGGAACAAATGTGAGGTGGGACAAGATATAATATGAAAATATTCAGAAAAAAAGTTAACGATTATTTGACATTTTTTTGCTGAAAATAATATTTTGTGAATAAAAATTTAATAGGTGGGACAAATGTGAGGTGGGAGAAACGAACTGACCCGTAAAAATTATGTGTTCGTGAGGAAAACATAACGTGAGAAGGAAGATTCATATCTCTTGGCGCATCCGTGCCGTGGACACAATTAAGAACCGTCTTTATTTTACTCTCCCCGCGCGGAATAGTAAGTGTGCCTGCTCTTTTGTTGCAGTCAGTCTATAGGTACATCCATTTCTTTTTGCACGACTCCAATTAACTCGGACTCCATTTCTGTTTTCTTTTTCATCTCCTTCGTGTTTCTTTGCTCCCACCTTTGTGGCCCTTCCCGTCGCAGCTTTCCTCTTGCAACCAACTTCCCGCTCGTCCAAGATGCTTCCGTCGCCGTGGACTTGGGTCGGGCGCAGGTCCCCGTCGGCCGTCCTGGACTCCGGTTTCGTTCCGAACCGCTGACCAAACAAATTAATTTCGCCGCCTGTGAATATTTCAAATTGTTATAAGAGGTATTAAACAGCCGCGCACTCTGGTGCGCAGTGGTTTCCGGGCAGGCCGCAGGCCACGGGGATGGGGGGGGGGGGGGGGGGGGCAGAGAACGTGAGGTTCGCTGATTGCCGGGCCGAGCGCAAAAACAAACACCCTCAGCCTCCCCCCCCCCCCCTACCAATTCTCCACCATCACTCTCTCTGTCTCTTTCGGATGCTTTCTCGCCCCCCTTCGCTCGGCCCATATATACTTTCAACCCGTGCCAAGTTCCCCCTCCGCCCCCTCCACCCTTACAGTTGCCGCAGTGGGGGCTGGATTGGGGGGGGGGGGATTTTCAGGCAGGGATTGGGGAGGGGAAGGGAAAGGGGGGCGAAAGCTAAGTGTCGCGTATCTGCGTGACCCCCATGAATCTGGCCCGGGCTGGTCCGGCCCGGCCTCGCCTGGGGGAGAGCCAGGAATGCGGTGGGCGAATCTGCGTTATTTCGAATGTCGGATCGCATGTGCGACACGACCTGTCTGCGGGCGCTGCGGTGGGGCCCCGTACCAGGGGTGGGTCCCCGGCAGGGCCCGCGGCAGGTCTGCGCCCCCTGCTGGGTTGGACTGGACACGCACAAACTTTTCGCCGCGCCAGTTCATTTATTTCTTTCGTGATTGTGAGTGGCACTTTCCCAGACATCTCTCGATCTCCTTCTCTCTTTCTCTCTCTCTCTCTCTCTCTCTCTCTCTCTCTCTCTCTCTCTCTCTCTCTCTCTCTCTCTCTTCTCTGTCTGTCTGTCTGTCTGTCTGTCTGTCTCTCTCTCCTTCTCTCTCTCTCTCTCTCTCTCTCTCTCTCTCTCTCTCTCTCTCACACTCACTCTCTCGCACACTGCGAGGAGTCCCACCAAATTGATTTTGCAGCGCCGTCCGCGCCGCGTCCCCCGAACAGACTCTGGTCAGCGGCCCGCGGCGGCACGGTCCGGCCCCGCCCCCCCCCCCCCCCCCCCCCCCCCCCCAGCAGGCCGTTTGTTAGAGGGGAGCGTATTATCATTTTCAAGACGCGCTCTCTGCATTGCGATGCAAATTTAGTTTGATTCCAATTTCGTAGGCCGGGGGGGGGGGGGGGCTCGGGGGTGCCTTGCCTCTCGGTGCTTGTAATGAGGGATAGAGAGACTCGGAGACTCGTGCCGGTTGGCGCGGCTGTCCAGGCCTCGGAGACGGGTGGCCAGCCGGGCAGACACGGGCTGGAGGGAAAGGCAGTGGTTGGAAGGCACACTGCCAGAAAAAATAAAATAAAATGGAGAAATAAAAATCGCCTTGAAAAAAAAAATCAATGCGCCTAAAACTTGGAGTCGATATTATGGCCTAACCGTGGATAGCTTGTGCTGTTGCACGAGCTGGAGCCACGAACCAGGTCACTGACCTTTCGCTCGGGCTGTCACTCAAACATGCGGCTGTCGATACAGCGCCGCGAGCAGTGAGGGTGGTCGACCTGGGCGCCGAAACGGGAGTTTCGACGGTGGCGGCGGCGTCGCCGCAACAAAAGGAAACAGGGAAACAGGCATGTTGATAGACATTTTTCGATTACAGGTCGAAAAATCAGTTTAAAGTAAGGCAACTCCGTTTCACTCCCTGCCTAAATAGGCGTTTAGTATTTTCAAAACAATCGAGGAACAATCGAAGAACTCATGAAAAAAGATACCCTACCTCTCCCGGCCCTGGTTAGGGCATCCCACCCCAAGGTTTGTGCATCCGGGAGGCCACTGCCGACTTCGGTGTCGAGAATGTTTGTGCAATTGCCTCCCCCTGGCTACGCCCCTGGCAAGAACTGCCTAAACAGCAGGGGAGGGGCTGATTCTGAGGTCGGTGGACGGTGCGGCGCCACGATGACGACGGACATGGGGTAGTGCCGGGCGGGCAGACCGGACTGGACTCGGTCCTGCTTGATGGCCGGCCACTGAGGGGAAGAGAGTGAATGGGGGGCGGCGCACCACGAAGCGATCGGCGGGAGGGGGTGGGGGGTGGGGGCGGTGGGGGTGGTATAGGAGGGGTGTAAAACCTCGGACCGACGCCGCCACACACACGCACACACACACACACCCTCCCGATGTAGACATTCGTCTTCCCAGTGTGGAGTGCTCAGCGTGGCGTTTACCATCCCCGAAACGAAAACGGTGCCGCCGCGCGCGATAAAAAGGGAACGGGAAGTGAAAGGAGGGGGTGGGGAAAGGGGGGGGGGACATAAAAAGTGTGGCGCAGCCTCCCCTCCCCCCTCCTTGAGGGACACAACGGAACTTGTGAATGGCATCCCGGCCCCATCCGTAAGTGGGGGTCGCACCACCCCCGGCCCGGCACGCCACGGGCTCCACACTGTGGTTAAGGAAACAGCGCTGCCGTAACAGGAAACTCACTGACATTCTTGCTTCGGTGTGAGCCTCCCCTCCGCACTGCTAAGGGCGCGTTGAAAATGTCCCCCAGAGAACGCTCGCTTCTCCGTTGATTGGAAGAGGAAAAGTACAAAAGCAACAGACGTCCACGCCGTGTCGGCAAACGCTGCCCTCACTCGAATGAAAAGAAGGGGAGAGAGAGAGAGAGAGAGAGAGAGAGAGAGAGAGCAAACAATAACTTCGGGAAATGATTTCCTTGTCGCCATCGCCTTTTTCCCTGGTCGAGGCCATGGCGAGACCCTGGACGACGGCCTGGTGCGGAGGTCCCCCGTGGTCCCCCGTGCCGGCCGGGCCGGTCCCGTCTGCTCCCGGTGGACACCGCATCAGGATTAGGGCCAATAGCGAGGCGCCACCAATGATCCCTTACTTAGGGGGCCCGCCCCGGCCTGCCCCGCCCCACTGCCCCTCTCACTCACTCTCTCTGATAACGTCAGGGAGGGAGGAGGGGGGGATAGGGGGACCTGGGGTGTCTATGGAGGTAGAACGTCTGTGCGAAACACGGCTTAGTCACATCCGTGCATTGAGTTGATCTCGTGATGCTAATGGGGGGCAAAACGTTTTCATGATGTCTCTAAACGCAAAAGAGAGGGCGCAGCGCGTCAAGTGATCTCTCTTAGCTGTAGGCTGCCTCTGTCACTGTGTGCGCATGCGTGTGTGCGCACGTGTGTGCGCACGAGTGTGCGCACGTGTGTGGCCTGACATGGTGGAGCACAGGGTGGGGCGGATGGGGCGGGGGTCGCTCGGGGGTCGCCACGGCTGAGTAGACCTGCCAACACAGCCACCGCCGCTACCGCACAATCGCTCAGCAGAACCGGCCCCAACCCCGTGACCTGATTCGGCATGGACCGCCCCAACTTTTTGGAAGCCACCAGCAGCACCAACAACTTTTCTCTCCGCACCACCGAAAAGCAGAGCTGAAGGCTGAAGGAGGCGGCCCGCGGACTTTGGGAGGAGGGAGGCGGCGGGTCTGCGAGCCCGAGCCCGCCCTTACCGTGTCGCATCGCTCAGCTTAAGCAAAGAGCTGTTTTTTTTCCCCTCCTCCTCCTCCTCCTCCTCCTCCTCCTCCTCCTCCTCCTCCTCCTCCTCCCGAATCTGTCACCGCTGGTGATATGGTTGACGTCCCCGTGCACCTGGACCCCCTCAGCCCCCCCCCCCCCCCTGCACCTCTCCTCTCTTCTTTACATTGACGCGGCCGGAGAGACAGCTAGCAGCCGCCTCTCCAAAGGCAGAGCCGGCAGAGCAGCGCAGAGCGGCGCTGGAAAGCAATATGGCCGTGGCACGGTGCGGTGTCCGCAGGTATGGTCCCACTTTTCGGAACGACGCCCGCCACACCTTTCCATATTCCCCCTACCCACACCTGTCAGTAGGGGGGGGGGGGGTTGAAGCAGCCCACCCCCCTACGCCCCCGCGCCCTGTGCGCGCGCGCGCGCGCCGCGCCCCACAACTCAAATTAGCAAGGGAGATTCCGAGCAAGACGACGCGCCCCGACCTCGCCGCACCACGCCTTCTCCCTTTACTTTCCCATCCCCATCCCGCCTCTCGCTCGCACTCATTGCCATAGGTACCCTTTTCGGCCTCTCTCGCACTCCTCGCCATTCAGCCCTGCACACACACACACACACACACACACACACACACACACACACACACACACACACACACACACCACACGTGCGCCATGATATTGGACGCGTTTTCTTCGAAGTAACGCGAAGGTGGCGGCGTAGATATCAGTCGTGGACCCGATTAGCCCGCGGATCTCCCCTGCTCAAACTCCTTATCAAATCCTTATCAAATTGGAGCTCACGCTGTATCCCGCTTCAGGAGGCCTGACCCGTCAGGAGCTCCGCAGAGCTCCGCAGAGCTCCGCAGAGCCATCGAAGGGTCCGCGGGGGGTGAAAAGTGCTGCGATAATTGTGTTTGGCGGAAGTTATCGATGGAGGCGGAGGAGAATCAGAGGGGATGCGGTTAGCGCCGTGACGCCGCCGCCAGCCGCTGAGGTTCGAGGGAAGGAGGGTTGGATGGATAGATAGATGGATGGGAGAAAAACTTTTCGCCTGCTTGTCGGCGTGGAGGCGCGGCCCGAGGCACGTGAGTAAGGGCGCGCTGCAAAAGCAGATCCCGAGAGAAACATGTACACAATCGTGAGGAGGTGATTCCGTTCGCAGGATGGCTCGTCAGGTTTCCCGCCAAACACGGGCTGAGTTTTTCCCACACACGTACTCCGCTCCGCGGCGCCACCACCGTCTCGCCGCTTCCCACCTGGGCGAGACGAGAGACGGGAAGGCGAGACGCATTCGCGTGGCCGCGTCTCGGCTAAAACTGTCTTTACCCGCCTCCCCGTCCTCACCCTCACTGCCTCATGTGTGTGTGTGTGTGTGTGTGTGTGTGTGTGTGTGTGTGTGAGTGTGTGTATGTGAGTGTGTGTATGTGAGTGTGTGTGCGGTACACGCCACAGTTGTAGCCCCAAAGAAGTGAAACCACTCTATTTTTCCCCTTCATATCCTTACGACGGCAACACCGCGCATGTCTTTCTTCTTACACGGCATCCGTTACACTTCCTCGGAGGAGATAGCAGGAGATAGCACCACGAGAGAGAGAGAGACAGACAGACGGACAGACAGACAGACAGAGGTATCCGCGTGCTTTACGATCGTGCGCAGAGCTCGGCGCAAAGGAGAGAAAAAGATATAGTGCGAGTTTTCTGCGTCTCCGAAATAAACCCTCCCGCGACATCTCGGCCGGCACATTTCCTGCATCAGTTTTCATTTCACTTCTCGTCGGAGATGCGGGCGGCGGGCGGCCAGTGTCTGAGAGCGCTCATAGCGCCTGCCGGGTAGGCAGCCAGCGGCCTCTGCACGCAGACGTGTCATGCGGGCTGGCCTACCCTGGCGTTCGCAGGCGTTCACAGGCGTTGGGCTCGTGGAGTGAGGCGCGAAGCGGTGATTCGCAGAGAGGGCGCGGCGGCCCACGGACTCAGCCTCAGCGTCGCTGCCAAAACTTTGCGCCCCACCCCCTCTTATAAACAACGGGGCCGTGCCGCTGCTCTGCAGGGCGGGAGCCCCTAGCGGTACGACCGCCAGGAGGACGAGGCATTTATGAAGGTGAAGAGAAGAAAAATAAATGGAAAGGGAAACAGGAGGGAAGCAGAGAGAGCAGGGCAGGAAGCAGACGGCCGGGGGAGGGGGGGGGCAGGGGTGTAGTCCCGTGTGTGCGGCCGCTCGCTGCTTGTGCATGTCCTAGTGCCGCGGCCCGCCAGGCCAAGGCCGAGGACGGCTGCGGGGCGTCCGGGAGGGCGTCCGGGAGGGTTGGGAGGGCCGGGAGGGCCGGGAGGGCCGGGAGTGCCGGGAGGGTTGGGAGGGCCGGGAGGGCCGGGAGGGAGGAGGCCAAGGCTACGTCTGTGACCGCATGGCGCCGCACCACACCGCCCCGGGGCCCGCTGCCGCTTCACGAGTGTCAACACCACGACAGGTGGCGGTGTGGTGTGGCCGGCCCCCGCCCCGGCCCCCGCCCCCGCCCCGGCCCCGGCCCCGGCCCCCGCGGCCCCCGGCCCCCACTAGGGGGCTCTGGACAGTCAGGTGCGCTCTCCCAAGGAGGACCCTCTGCCAAAATATCGGGGACTTTTACGACTCGAAGTTGTCGGTTCATATCGTCGTGAGGATGAAGAAAGTTACGATTTTCTTTATTTCTTTTCTCTTGCGTATTCTAACATTCAACACTCAAGCGGTCAGGATCGTGTACTTAGTTGGGCCTCCCGGAGCCGCCGCTCGATTAGCCGCCGAGGTGCGCTAACGACCGCGCTGCCAATAACCGTGTCCGCCACACCGTGCTGCCAATAACCGGGTCCGCTGCAACGCGCCCCTCCGCACCGCACTCCGAATACTCTCGAGTTCGGCGGGGGGGGGGGGGGGAGCAGCGGCCGGCGGCATGGCAGCAGTGCGCGCTGAAACGAGGTTCGCCCATCGATCGGCGAAAGTGAAAGGTCTCTCTCTTTCCCTCTCTCTCTCCCTCCCTCTCTCTCTCTCTCTCTCTCTCTCTCTCTCTCTCTCTCTCTCTCTTGCCCTGACGGCGCTCTTTGCTCCGTCATACTTGCGCGCTGCTGCCGCTTCTTTTGGTTGAACGCCCGGCGTGGAGGAGAGGACGGGGGAGGCAGCGGGAGGGGGAGGGGGCGGGGCACCATTACGGCAAAATCTGAAGGGCGAATATAATTAAAGCCAGCAAGTAATTGCTTTCGCTTGTGTTACTTTGGTGCACCGGAGGAAGGGTTTATCCCAGAAACGAGGGGGCCCTTTTTGATTTTTGCGTTTTCGCCGTGTATGTATTATTAATCGTCCCTCATCTCCTCTGACTAGAGCCGGCCTTACTTTATAGGGGTGTAGGTTGCCGCTGCAAAGCTCTTCGCGCTGATTTAATTCCCGTCTCGGCGCGTTTTGCACAGCAACAACAATTACCGCTCGCTGTATGGTGGCCTAATGCCGCGGCGCGTTCCATTTGTTTCAGGGAGCCCAAAATGGAAGCGAAGCGGACAAAAGCGGCGGCCGAGGCAGCAGCGGCGGCCGCAGCAGCAGCAGCAGAAGCTGCAGCAGCGGGGGCGGCGGCAGCGGCAGAACCCTGGACGACACAACACTGAAGGTCAGAAAATCCCTTTCATTTGTTTTTAGAGTTATTTTCTTCTGTGTATTTTAGAATTTTAATATTATTTAGTGTGCCGCGCAGGTCCGGGGCGCGACCGCGGAATGGCGGCGGGCGTGACACTAGGCCGGGGGGCGGCGGCCTCGGCGGCGTCCCCGGGGGCGGCCCTGGGGGCGGCGCTGGTGCTGGTGCTCGGGCTCGCCGCCTGGACGCCCCCGACGGCGGACGCGCTGCCCGCCTGCCGCATCTCCGAGTACCCCTGCAAGACCAACAAGTGCATCCGCCTGGACCACTACTGCGACGGCCGCGATGACTGTGGGGACAAGAGCGACGAGCCCCCGCACTGCACAGGTGGGCTTCGACCACGTCGTCGGTTTTTTTTTTGTGTTATTTTCCCCCAAATGTTTTTCATATTTTTTGTTGTCGTTGTACGGGAACTGTGGTTTTAGAGCGTGAGGAAGGGATCGGTGGCCTACGGTGCGCGGCTCGCCCCGCCTCGGCTCACCCTCACTAGTACGACTGTCAGCTGTCTGACTTGACGTCTGCCCTCCCCGTAGGACCCCACCCCACCCCTGGCCGCCGTGCCGAGCCGCGGCACAAGTTTACCCAGTTTACCTCTGCGGCCCTGCGGCCCTGCGGCCGCCTGTGGGCCTTGTGCTCCCGAAGACCCTCTTGCGGTGACAAGCCGAGGGGAGCCGTACGGCGGTGTTGATTATACTACCACCACCACCACCACCACTGCAGTGGAGCAGTTTGGACTCAAGGCGCGCGGCGTTTGAAAGGGAAAAGATTATTAGCAAACGCAGCCAACGCGGTGCCGCCGGGTTCGTGAGGACGTTTACCTCCAAAGTTAGATTGGCATGCATGCGTCCCTGGGGCGGCGCTGTGCGCCATTGCCTTTGGTGCAGCCGCCGAGGCTGTGCTCCTCTCGTCCCACGCGCGCGCCTTCCTTTAGGACGCTGTCCACTAGCCAAAGTGTCCAACACTTGTGTCAATCGGATGTCGTCGACGGGTCGGTGGAGTGCGAGTGTGTGAGAGTGTGTGTGTGTGTGTGTGTGTGTGTGTGTGTGTGTGAGAGAGAGAGAGAGAGAGAGAGAGAGAGAGAGAGAGAGAGAGAGAGAGAGAGAGAGACAGACAGACAGACAGACAGACAGACAGACAGACAGACAGACAGACAGACAGACTGACAGACTGACAAACAGAGACAAAGAGATTGAGAGATTGGGAGAGAGAGACAGAGACAGAGAGAGACAGAGAGAGAGAGAGAGAGACGCCCCCTGCCGCAGGCCAGGGTTGCTGAGGCGGAGCGGTTTCTCGCCGCGCCCTCACAGACGCAGGGCGGCGGGGCGGCGTCAGTGGCGGTGGCGGCAGCGGTGGCGGTGGCGTCAGCGGAGGCGGCGTCTCGTTACTGCGGAGATTCCGGCCACTTGCGTGGTTTCCACCCGCCCGGGGCACGTGATGGCGGCGGCGGTGGCTGCGCACCGGCGCATGATTGAATTGGGGCCTCTCGCTCCAATTAACTCGACGAGTTTACCTTATAACGTCACCCAACGTACCGCCCGGGCCGGCCGGGGTGCTATTTTGGGCGCTTAGGGGATGTAGAGACAGAGAGAAAAGCGAAGGGGCTGGGAAAGACTTGCAAAAAAAAAAAAACTAAAAAAAAAAAACTAGAAGCGAGTGCTGCGCACATTCACATGCGGTATTCGAACCCGGACCGCCAGAAGCTCGATGGAGAGCGCTGTTTAAACGGTGGATTTCTTTGACGCGCCGGGGCTTTTGTAGTTTCGCGGAGTGATGACATCACCGATGGACGATCCCTTATCCGCCCCGCCCCCACCGCCGGCCGGGGGTAGGGGCATCGACCTCTGCCAGCAGCCCTCAGCCCTCTGCCTCCCCCCACCACCCTCCGTAACACTTTCCTTCACGTCCCGCCGCCCCCGACCGAAGCGGCCTCGCCTTATTATGGACGTAATCGACCATGAAGCCGGCAGCAGCGTCTCCGATCTGTGCAGCGTGGGCCCGGTCCGGTCCGGCCGCAGCAGGCGCGGCGCGTGTTCGTCTGCTGCACTGTAAAATAAAATCGACTAAATATTCGGTTGATTTTTTTAGACCACTAAAATCTGGTCGAAATAGACTGAAAATTGTAGTCGAATTTACTCTTACTTTCGCTTCTATTTTATTTCATTTTGATGAGCGAGGACAGTGAAATAGGTCAGAAATAACGAACCTGCGGATTTCGGAACGGTATTTAGTATTTAGGCCTCTACGATTCATTTCGCGTTCAGCATCAAGGCGTCGTGTCGACCTCATTGATATGGGCCCATACTCGACACGCACACACACACAGGCACACCCACGCAAAAGTATGTATATATACATGCCATTAAGTCTGAGAGTACGTGACTCATATTTAAATGATGTGGCTGTCCCCTCTCTCTCTCTCTCTCTCTCTCTCTCTCTCTCTCTCTCTCTCTCTCTCTCTCTCTCTCTCTCTCTCTCTCTCTCTCTCTCTCTCTCCCTCTCTCCGTCTCAGTTCCACATACGTGCTCGGCAGGGCCCCCCCCATTTCCATTATTGCACGGTTTGAATCAAACGCCACATACAGCGGCAGCACTCTCTCATTGTGAAATTCATGAGGGAGGTCAGCGCAGCCCCCCCAGGGCGGCGCGGGGGCGGCGCGGGGGCGGCGCGGGGGCGGCGCGGCGGGGGAGGAGATGGCGCGCTGCGGTGACAAGTGAGGTGCATGAAGGGCATGTGGGCTGTAGGGCTGGCGGCGCACCAGGGAGGTGAGCTGAGGTGATAGCTGAAGTGGCGTTTGGGTGCCGCTTCCATGCAGATGCAGAGCCACATTTCCTCGTCGACATTTCGCAACGGGAACGATATCGGAAACGTGAAAAATTTATCGAACCGTGGCAATGTCAATTATTACTCGGGCTTTGAATATGCCAGAAGGAAATCCCTCGGTCGAGGCATTTCTACGCTTTTGCTGGAGGGGAAGGGGTAGTTCCGTGCACTGCTGGACGGGGGGTGTATCCAGATAGCCCTATTGGTTTGGCCTTGCCTGAGTGCGAGAGTGCACGCCACTGCACGCCAGTGCATGCCATCCACCCTGTTCCCGCCGGGCTTCCGGTCCGCCCCCGCCGGCCCCCACCGGCCCCCTCCGGCCCCCGCCAGCCCCCGCTGACTCCTCCGGTCCCTCCGGTGTGCGGTGTTTCGTATTTCCAGACCCCGGAAGTAAGTGGTACCGAACCGCTGAGACGCCCCCGCTGACCCCTCCGCGGTGCACTCTTAGGCATGGAGAACGCTTTACCGTTCTAGGACAGGCTCGTTCTTTGGGGCTGTTCAGATACCACGTGGACACTTAAAGGGAAAGGGGGGTTCACGAAATGTCCACAACTGTCCGGGTGAATTCAAATGATGAAAAGTTTTGATTTTTTTTTAAAGTGATGAGCTCGTTACACTCATGCACTATTGGTCGAATTTGTTTTTTCGCGGTTTTCCTCTTTTCTCTTTTAATTGGTAGAAAGCGTTTCATTTCAATAATTTTTTTTTTGAAATTCAAAAGTATATTGAATCCTCAAGAATCAGGCCCTGCAAATAAAAAAATACAACAACAACAAAAAACGGCAAAAATGGGTGGGTCCTACCTCGTCCCAGACTTCCGTCCGGAACCGTTCCTGCTTAACTTCGGTGTTCGGATGGGAACCGGTGTACCAGGAGTTGACCGCCGCTAAGACACAGGCACGACGCAGCCACCTTGGTAGGCAGGCTTCCGCAACGGCCAACATCGCCCCTTCCGCTGACTAGATTTCAGGAGTCAACCCCCTTCGACCAGCCAGTTGGTCTGTGGCCGTGAGGCCACTCCCTCGCGGATTGAGAGGGAGGTAGGATGCCCAGATCGTACACGGCCGAAGCCGATTGTACTCTACTCTTCTACGCCATGTATCCAAGTAGGTGTTGCCCGAATACTCCAGATTCCGAGGCCTTACGCTTGAAAAATGTAGAAGGCCGAACCCTAGGCCACTACATTTAACTTCTGCCGAGTCTTGGCAAGCACCATTCCCCTGCTCGGGCGTCGAACCACTGAGTCAACGAGTGTATTCAACCTCCGGGGAATGTCCGCGGCCCAACGTCCGCGGTCACTCAGACAACACACTTTGAACACGTTCTTTTGGTATATTTTACCCACCATCCTCGGTCGGCAGACTTCAGAAAAATTTTTATTCCGGCAAAGAGTTGAACCCCGGACCTTGCGGTCGCCGACCGGTCCGCTAGCCCACTACGCTACGGAGGTATGGTGAAGGGGAGCAGCGCGCTATTGATACTTTAGCCACTGTTGTCCCGCAGAGAGCAGCACCGTTTGCTCCGAGAGATGGCGCTAGTGGTCAACGGCGTTTTCTGGCTCGCGCTGCTGCTATACACACAGCAAGTTAATCTATTCTCCGGGCGAGTCCCCTCCGCACGTGCGCAGAGATGTCCATTTGAGGGCACCAGTGGGGCATGTTTGAAGTGATCGACACATATGTTTCTTACTGAATGGTTAGGAAGCGAAGTGTTGTGAATATCAAGTATTTTTTGTCTGATCAGAAACCAAAATTTCCAAGTTCCAAGTGTGTGAATGTTCTCAAGACAGGAGTACTTGTTTTACTGACAGAATCCTGTTGACTCCTGAAAGTCATACTCTTTTTAACTAGAAAATTCAACACTCTCACAACACTTTGCTTCGTAGCAGTAGTAGTAGTAAGCAAGGAACGAGTAATAAGACAGGCATCTAGAACGCTTTAGCGTTCTAGGACACTCGTTCTTTTGGTATTAAGGAAATACGAGTTTGTTGTGCCAGAATAATTTGTGAGGCACGAAGTAAAATTTATTGGTAGTGATGATCGAACATTGAATTATGATCATTCCTCTTTTACTCACAGTGCTCAAATGCATTTCGGTTTCCAGTCTGCAACCGCACCTACTACGGCGACGTCGGCAAGACGTACGATCTGTCGCTGTCCAAGCCGCCGCTGGACCGCATCCCGTACAACTGCCACCTCACCTTCACCGCCAGCGGCCACACCCACGGCGAGCTCATCCAGGTCAGTGGCGTAGTGACGGAGAGACAGCGCCGGGAGGGAACGGGAAGAGAGGGGAAGAGCGAATGTGCCCCGGCCAGCCGAGCCGGCGGGGTCACCGGGTCACCGCGGCCGCCGCCCCGGGATGTGGTAGGGGAGGCCGGATGACCTTGTGGCACGGCCCGGGCACGTTGGGCACGACCCGGGCACGGCCTGGGCACGGCGCGGGCACGGCCGGTGCCCCACACCTCCACACCTGTTGTCACGACGCCCATAAACACTTTGCCACCCGATGCCTAATGCACTACCGCTGCGTATCCGTGCCCCCTCAAGGAGCACAAAGGGGGCGCCGCACCCAGCGGGGCGTAAATATTGACCAGCACACCCTCCACGCCTGTGCGCACACACGCTCGCACACACGCACGCAAGCAGATTCATGCATGTACACACGTGTGTACGACACACACTGTGCTCACCTACGAGCCCTCGCGGAATACCGCCTTGTATTCCGTTGTATTCTCCCATCCGCCCGGGTGGCCAAAAGGTGGCCTCCGCTCTGCTCGCGTATGTCCTCTTTTTTTCTTCCTTCCCCCCCCCCCCCTTTGCTTCTAGCAGCACGGTGGCCGACACACCGGCGCGTTTCATGCGCGAGAAAGGAAAGGGACATAAACCAACCAGGAAAGCAGTGGCGGCGGTGGTGGTGGTGGACCGAGCTCCCACTGCGAACCATGCGTCTTCGTGACGCCCCCGCTGTGCTGTGCGGGCGGGGAAGGGCCCACACCACATCAGTATGCAACTGGCACAGCCGTGCGATGCACTCGTACTGGACCTCCCCCCCCCCCCCCCTCTCTCTCTGGTGCATGAGGCGGTGGCAGCGGCAGGTCGCCGATGCAGACGGTGTGATGAGGAAGAGACTCGTGTCTGTTGTCACACCGCTGCACCGCTGGCTGTGGTCCGGTCTGTTGGGCGTGTGGCTGACAGCCGCACAGTGTCCGAGCCGTGCGAGTGCTGATGTCAGTGGGGCTGACGCGCTGACGCGCTGACGCTACACCGGCCGCCTGTCAGTCACCAGGTCATCAGTTCCGTCATCAGTCCAAATGTCAGCTGTCTAGCGGGCTCACCCCTCTTTACCGTGTCACAGGTGTCCATCGTCCCTCTTTTTTGTTTGTCGGGCTGAAAAAGAGCTTGTCGATCATGTGGAAGAAAAGTAGAATCGTGGCCCCATCATACGCAATTACTTCCAAAGGCGGAGGGAAACGGGGAGAAAAAAGATTGGATATAGGGCTGTTATTTCATGCGTCTCTCGATTGGCGGAGGGCTGAAGCGTGGCGAGGGGGCTGTTGTATACTGCTGATGGTGGGGATTGGGAAGGCCAGGCCGGCAGACGGGAAACGTCGATTCCAAGGACGGGCCCAATTAATGCTTCCCGGGAGGGGGGGGGGAGAGAGAGAGAGAGAGAGAGAGAGAGAGAGAGAGAGAGAGAGAGAGAGAGAGAGAGAGAGAGAGAGAGAGAGAGAGAGAGAGAGAGAGAAAGAGAGAGCTGGGGAGAGGTGGACTGAAGGGCCGGGGATCGCATGCGTATTTGCTGCGAGAAGTGTGTACATCACGAGAGCGTTCAGCGAAGCGGAAAGTGAAACAAAAACTTGCTTAAGCTTTCTATTTCCCTCTCTCTGTCTCTGTCTCTGTCTCTCTCTCTCTCTCTCTCTCTCTCTCTCTCTCTCTCTCTCTCTCTCTCTCTCTCTCTCTCTCTCTCTCTCTCTCTCTCTCTCTCTCTCTCTCTCTCTCTCTCTCTCTCTCTCTCTCGCTGATAATACCCAACAACTCACCGGAGCCAAGTGAGACAGACTGTGTGTATGGATGGGGTGGGGCGGAAGGGTAGAATGTGATGCGGAGTGGCACAAAAAATATGGACTGAACAGGAAAGAAAACAAAAAGGAAACGACCGAGTAGAAAGCCGAAGCTAAACAACCACCGCACTTTTATCTGGATAACCAACCAATTCGGGAGAGAAGGCGAAGGACGAGGGCCGGGTCAGAAAATGGTGGGTCAGTTTGTGGAAGCAGGACGGGCTAATGGAAGAGAGCGGAGTGGTGCTAGCTGGGAGGGAGGAGGGGAGGTGAAACTGAGATATTATGATAACGGAGGGACGTCGTCGGAGCGCTAAGAGTCTTAAGCGGGCGTCCAGAAGGAAGAAGAGAGAGAGAGGGAGAGAGAGAGAGAGAGAGAGAGAGAGAGAGAGAGAGAGAGAGAGAGAGAGAGAGAGAGAGAGAGAGAGAGAGAGAGAGAGAGAGAGAGAGAGAGAGAGAGAGAGAGAGAGAGAGAGAGGACGCGTCGTGGAGACGAGTCTAATGGGTCAGAAATTTTAAGGAGTCGAAAGAGAGGGGAGGGTTGCCCAACTGGTCGAGTGGAGAGGGATGGGGAGGGTGGCATTGGACATTATGGTTGACAGCAGGATGGACGCCATACCACCTCGCCCGCTTTGTACCTGTCGGGGACTCCAGCACTAGCAGGGGCGGTGGGCCGGCAGCGCCCGGCCGTCACAACTCGTAAAATGGCGGTCCACGCCGGTGGGGGCGACAGAGTGCCCCAGTGCGGTGCGGTCCGGCGCGGAGGACCTTGGGTCTCCTGGGGGTGCAACAGCAGCGCTGCTGGGAAACAGATCACATGACTGCTTCCTGCTTCACCTGCCTCATCAGAGCGGCCCGGTATTTTTCATTCGCCACGAGCATGCAGGCGGCGAGAACACAGAAGGGGTGGGGGGGGGGGATGGTTTGTGTGCTCCCGTTGCATGTTTCATGGCATTGCGCTGACCCGAGCAAGTGAAATCTCTGATCCACTATCCATTCCAGCTCCAGCCGGCGGCGTGCGTGCGTGCCGCGGCGCGGCTCCGCGGCCACTCCAGGAACGGCACGCTGTGTACGACCACTGCGATGCGTGCCCCGACCCCGTTGCGGCCTCCCCCCCCCCCCCCCGCCCCCACAACCAGCGCCTCCCCCTCTCTCCCCCTTCCTCCTCTTTCCCACGCCGCGTGAAAAATTCAAGCCTGTGTGCAGGCCGTTGGAATGACACCCCAGGGCAGCACTACCGCGCCGCGAAGTGGTACGACGCCCCCGCGTAGAGGGGTGGGGGGACACGACAGGGCACGGGTCCCCCCAATGTGGACAGCCGGGAGGGGCCGACCCTGGATATCTTATTGGATTTGCTCGTTCAACGATCGCCAGCTGACATTGTTCATGGTCAGGATTAGGGGGTGTCTGATCGCCTTAAGCCCCCAACTTAAAACAAGACCCGTCCTCAGCAAAGGCTTTTTGCTTCTGTTCGTCCTTCGCTGCCTTTCAAGAGTGCGGCCTAGAGGCTGCTGTTGCTGCTGCTGCTGCTGCTGCTGCTGCTGCTGCTGCTGCTGCTGCTGCTGCTGCTGCTGCTGCTTGCTGCTGCTGCTGCTGCTGCTGCTGCCCTCTGGAGGGCTGCGGCTGCGGCTCCGGCCAGACCGTCGTGTGATGGGAGCGGGCCGGGCCGGGTCAGTTGTTTGGGAATAACTACTGCCGACCGGGCCGTGCCGTGGTATTGGCTTCGGATGGAGTTGGTGTGGAGGTGTGAGGTGTGGTGACCGAAGTTCCACGATGGGCCTCGCACTCGTCGCCGCCGCCCCCGATCGGACCGCGACGACTCTGCCTCCCCTCCCGCCCCCCCCCCCTCCCATTTCGATCTCATGGGACGACCCAACACGCTCCCGCCCCCTCCCCCTCCACTTCTCGCACCTGGCGGACCGCGTACTCAGTCATACTCCGGGGACTTCTACATCTTTTATGCTTCCCTTGACGGGGGGGTCCTAGGCCTCCTCCCACTGCAGCATCCACCCCCGCTTGGGGTAACCGTCGGGTAGACACGATTTTCCTCCCATTTCCTGCGTCAGGCTCGCGCATCCCAAGACGTTCGGCGAGACATATTTCGTGCGTTGACAACGGTGGAGCCCCACCTACCGGGAGCGGACGGCACTGCCGACAGAGCAGCGTGAAGGCGCGGCGCCGGCGAGAGGCGGAGAGTGGGAGCCACGGAGCCACGGCAGGGTCGTGGCGATGGCGGCGGCGGCGGCTAAAATGAAGCGGTTAAATTAATTATCGGGGCCGCAGAGAGCGAGGCTGGCCATGTCCGCTCGGGGTGGAGCCCGTCGGGAGCAGGGCGGAGCAGGGCGGAGCAGGGCGGAGCAGGGCGGAGCAGGGCGGAGCGGAACTTTTAGGAAATGCAATACTCGGCGCTGCCATTTCGCCCGGCCGCGGTTGTCAAGCGGGCAGCGGGCCGAGCCCAGCCTCGGTATTCGTATTATTACTATTCCAGTAAAGATACGGCCCTGGTCCGATACTGTCAGCAGCGCCCCGGGCTCGGAATAGTTGACCCACACCCAGCGAGGTATCCGACGAACACGTCCGGCAGTGCGACAAAATGTACGTCTGAGTCCGGACGGCGACGGCATGGGGAACCGGGGGAAGGGAATGGAATCGCGGACGGCAAATCGTGTTCGCCCTTTTTCTGTTGACGCGTGACACACGTGTCAGCGGGCCTGGGGCGCTGAGCGCTGGGGCGGGCGGGGCGCGGCGGGGCGGGGCGGGGCGCCTGTGATCGGGAGCGTAAGCCACCCGTCGGCGGGGGCCGCCGTTCCTTTTTCGTTCACGTCCAGAACGTCCCCGACCTTCGACCTTTTTTTTCCCCTAATAGAACTGCGATGAGTTTGTCACTGTGCGAAACAATTTTTTTTGTCTTGGAAATTGCGAGTACTGGCCATGCCATAGGTTAGTGTACGCCTTGGAGTTGGTGCCCCCGGCCGGGGCCGTGTGTCTCCTGTAGGCAGCCAGAGCCTCCGACCCGACCAGACCGAGCGGACGCTAGTCGAATTTTTACGGTGTGGCGGTTGGTAGCGATGGTCCGTGCCTGGCCCCTACGTCCCTGGGGTCTCCGGTATTCCTGAGCCGGAGCCTGGAGTCGGGGTCTTAAGACGGTCCGGAAGACCGAACTGGAGTGGAGGCCGAGTGGGGGTTCTGGTTAGCGGGATGTGGAAGGTATAACCACTCCGCCGCACTAATGCAGCAAGAGGATACCGCCGAAAATTGAAAGCAAACATTTTGTAGCCAAACCACGGCACTGTGTCGTTTCGTTTTTGATTGTTATTTTTTCTGGGTGTAGTCTCGGGCGCTACCACTGCTGACCGGGGCAGCGGGGTGCGCGGGGCGGGGCGGGACACCGCTGAGGGTTCAGCCGCCGCTAGGGCCCACACCACAGTGCCAACCATAAATAGAACCTTTTGTCGGCCGTTGCGGTCCTCTTCTTGTTTGCGTGCTGGCGTCTGCCTCCGACTATCTCTAGGATTTTCTCTCTCCCTCTTCACCCCCCCCTCTCTCTCCTTTCCCCCCTCGCAGTAGTCTTCTCTTTTATGCAGACGTCCTCCTCTTCCTCCGCATTCCGATTTTGCTCCCCCCCCCCCCTCCCGCTTTCAATTATTCCTGTTTCCACACCGTTGTCGTACCGCCAGCGCATCCGCCACTCTGCTTTGCGGCTGCGCTGTGACCCTGTGCTCCGCCACTCGTATTGTCTGCACGTGTTTGTAACCCCCCCCCCCCCCCGCTCCGCTCATAACCTCGCGCCCCCTCCCCTCCCGCCCTCACTCCGTGACCCACACTGCCGCAATCGAACGGTCCGGCCATTCATGACTATCCGCCATTATCCCGCAAACCTCGCCGCGGGCACAAAGCAGCCTCCACTACGACCTAAAACGAGCCGAAATATCAGCTGACAACAGGATTGATGAACAGCAGGGCGGACAGCTGCCCGGTTCAGATTCAGATCGATATCGATATGAGGGACACGAGCAACTGCGGCAAACTCCGGCGGTGCCCTGCATGGCGCAGATCACCCCGAAAGCAGCTGTCAGCCGACCTACTGAAAGGGTTGATTGTCTGTGGCCGGAGGTCCCCGGAGGTCCCCGGAGGTTCCCGGAGGTCCCCGGAGGTCCCCGGAGATCCCCGGAGGTCCCGAGAGGGTCCCCGGAGGATCCCCGGAGGTCCCCGGAGGTCCCCGGAGGTCCCGAGAGGGTCCCCGGAGGTCCCCGGAGGTCCCCGGAGGTCCTTGGAGGTCCCTGGAGGTCCCCGGAGGTCGGGCGGCCCCTTCCCGCCTCCGGCTCCGACCCCCTGCAGAGGAAATCACTCCTTTGATCTGTCTGGTTCCTCCACGCTGCGCTCAGCCCGGGCCTCATTCTATAGAGCCAGGCGCCGCCTGCCGCCGCGCACGAAGGGAAGAGGGCCCACGCCTGGCCCGGGCGTTCTCACAGGACCTACACACACTTCGGCGTCGTTCTGTTTTCCCTCCTCTGCTTTATCGCGCTGTCGCTTTTACTGCAGAACGGACGGAAATGTTTGATGCGCAGGTGAAAGGCCCGTGTACCGTGTCGGACCCTAAAATGGAATTTCTACTCAAGCCGGTCCGAGCGAGAATTCAGAGAACATCAAAACTGAATTTTTAAGAATTCCTTAGAGAGAAAAAAAAAACGGGGCGAAAAAGATTCAGAAGTTGATGCATTTGTAAAAAATGTGTTTACTCGGCTCAAGAGTAATCGCTTCAATACTTTGGCAAGTAGTACTCATTAACCAAAGGCGCGACAATTTTTTGGACAATTCGAGGGGGAGGAACATATTGAGCTTGTTTCTGTGAGCGCTAACACGGACGCGCGCACACCTCTGGCCTGGCGCCCTCACTCCCACTGGGGCACCAACTCTTTTATCACCGGCCCACAACAGCTGACCGTACGAAGCCCGTGTTTGTTGCTGCTGTCCGATGACGACATGCTGTGCGCAGTAAAAACAAAAAATGCAAAAAAAAAAAAACTTTTCCTCCCTACGGTTTGTTCCGTATAACCTAGCAGCGGCAGCCGTGTGCGCCGAGAAACTCCAACAACGCTATGACCTCTATTGTTCTAGGCAAAGCAGGGCTCCAGGGGAGGGGGGAGGGGTAACGGGGGCGGAGGGCGGAGGTGGGCAGGAAGTTTGAGAGGCTTTGGGCCGAGGGTGCCGAGGCCGGGGCCGGGGGCTGCGGGGGGTGCGAGACTCACCTGCGCGAACACGACGACGGATATATCGTGTAAATATTTGGAGCCGGATAGCAAGCCGGCTGAGGTTCCCTCCCCCGGCTCCTCCGGTGCTGCGAAGCCCACAACCAGCCAGAAGTTAGCTCCTCCCAGGACTCCCGGCGGCACCAGCCGCGCCTCACATTAAGCCGTCGGGGAACAGAGGGGGAATATGTGTTTGTGAGCGCCTCCACTCCAGTCCTTTATTCCCGTGCAATGTTTGTGTGGCAACGTCGGCTCGACAGAGCGGGAGAGGTAAAAGTGACAGCTCCGCCGGTACTCGAACCCAGGTGTTGTTCCTGTTGCAGCTCATCTTCGACGAGTTCCACGTGGGCCGGCTGCAGAAGCACGCGGGGCACTCGGACGCGGGCTGCCCGGACGGCCACATGACGCTGGCCGAGCTGGGCCGGCCCTTCACGGGCGGCTTCTGGTGCGGCCCCGCCTCCGGCTACACCGTGTACTTCTCGGAGGTGTCGACGCTGACGCTGTCGCTGCGCCTCTTCCCGTCGCCGGCACACGCCGCCACGCCCTTCCGCTTCCGCCTGCGCTACCGCTTCCTGCCGCGGGACGACGCCGTCGTCCGCTACGGGGACCACGACAAGCTCGTCGAGCGGGGCACGGTCAGTACACCCGAGCACCCCGGCACCTACAAACTACTGTCAAAAATTGACAACAACGACAAAAAAAAAATAATAAAAAAAGGTGGAGCTCCTGCCGGGAGCCGAACCCTGGGCCACCCTTTAACTCCATCTGGGACGCAGCGTCCTAGCCCACTAAGCTACTTCGTTTTGGTCTTCTTTTGGAAAATTGGTTTACTGTCAAAGTTAAAAAGAATACACTTCTAAGATAGTGCAGACTGCGGTATTTGCTTCGCCCAGGAAAAAGAAAAGACGAAAAATAAATAAAATTGGCAAAGTATAATTTTATTTTAAATAATGACTATTTTAAAATTGACTTTTAATGCCGCCCGCTATTGTCAACTCTCTGTCTCTCTCTGTCTCTGTCTGTCTGTCTGTCTGTCTGTCTGTCTGTCTGTCTGTCTGTCTGTCTGTCTGTCTCGGTCTCTGTCTCTCTCTCTGTCTCTCCCTCTCTCTCTCTCTCTCTCTCTCTCTCTCTCTCTCTCTCTCTCTCTCTCTCTCTCTCTCTCTCTCTCTCTCTCTCTCTCTCTCTCTCTCTCTCTCTCTCTCTCTCTCTCTCTCTCTCTCTCCCCATACGTTAGTACAATGTACAACGGTGCGGTGGTCCTTTGCACAGCCCCGCCCAGCCCAGCCATGACCCAACTCTCGGTTTGCTTTGTTGGCCGCGCGCTAATCCGACGAAATTTCTCCGAGAGCCAGGAGAAACCTGGCATGGCCGGAGAGAGAGGAGAACAAGGAGAGGCCAGGGAAGTGGGTTGGAACACAGAGAGAGAGAGAGAGAGAGAGAGAGAGAGAGAGAGAGAGAGAGAGAGAGAGAGGCACGTTGACAATAGCGGGCGTCTCGTTGTCGCCGTCCCTCCGCCTCGGATGGTCTATACATCATGCATTGGTCCGGAGAGGGTCGCGTTCGGGACGTGTCCCCCCTTTCTCTCTCTTTCTCTCCCTCCCTCACTGCTGTCTCTCTCCAACGTTTTTGCATACAGGGCGCACTCCTTTCTTCCCTTTCTCTCCTTTTCCGGGACTAAAAATGGACAAAGAAGGCCATGCTCCGTGCTTTGGCTGCAGGGTCGTGACGAGGTAACGGGCAAACGGGTGACGCGGAGCGGCGAGGGGGTGCGCCGGTGAAACGGGAGGGCAGCCGGTAGCCCTCGGGAACCGGCGGGGCCCCACGGGAACCCTCCGGTGTACAGCGGCACGGAAGCTGAATTAATTCAATTGGAACTGTTTGCAGGGCGTGCCCGGGACGTACTGCAGCCGGCAGTTCGACGAATGCTACCGCAAGCGCTGCAAGCTGCAGAGCCCCAACTACCCGGGCATGTATCCGCGCAACGTGACGTGCCTGATGAGCCTGCGTCAGAAGGAGGTGCCGCACTGCAAGCACGCCATGATCACCGTGCACCAGAACTCGGAGCACAAGGTCAAGGTAACGAGTGTTCCCCGTGCCGTGCGGCGCCGTGAGTCAGGGGGCACACTGCGACGCTTCATGTCTCGTTTGCCTCGCCGCAGGTGCAGACGAAGCGCGCCGCCCTGGCCCCGGCCCTGGCCCCAGCCAGCTTCAACAAGACGGCGCGGGCGGTGCGCGTCTGGGACGACTGCGCCGGCCCGGGGGACTTCCTCGTCTTCTACGACGGCCCGTCCACGTCCGACCCGGTCCTCATGAAGTGGTGCGGCGGGGACCTGCTGCCGCGCGTCGTCTCCCGCGGGCCCGACATGCTCGTCGCCTTCCACTCCTCCCCCTTCTCCGCGCCCATGCACGCCCTCAGCCCGCTCCGCGGCTTCGAGCTCGAGGTCGACGTCATGTTCTCCGACTCGGATTCCCTCGACTACCAGCGTGACCCCAGGAGGTGAGTACGCCGCCCGCGAGGTAGGCAGGCCCGCTTAGCACAAGAGACGAGCGGGTTGCCTATCGCTCAGTCCGCGGGCGCGCCCACCGCGGACTGCTAACAAGTGCACCGAATTTAATTAATTAATTCGACAAATGAAAACGTGATGAAATTAGGTCAGCGACCGGCAGGACCGGAGAAGGGGGGGGGCGAACCCGGCAAGGCGCGCGGAGACAGAGCGGCTGCCGGAAAGAGGTCAAGGAGGCCTCCGTTGTCCTCGGCGTCCTCCTCTCGGCGCTCTTGTCTGCCTCCGGCTGAGGCTGACGCGGCAGGAGCAATCCCGAACACAAATGGAGCCAAGCGACAGCCAGAGGTGAAGGGTAGTGGAGGGGGTTGGGGGTGGAGGAGGCCTTTGCCGATGTCGCTGTGCGTTTTCTTCTCCCCCCACCGCTTGACTCCCATTCTGCTACTGCTGCTGCCGTGGCGGCAGTGGCGGCCCTGTCCGCCACCCCTCCAACCCCTCCCACCGCCTCCTCACCTGCCGCCTCTCGCACTCGCTGCCCGCGCCGGCTTGAGGAGGTTTGCTCTAATTTGCATGTCCGTTTAATTCATTCCTCCACTCTGCACGACGAGGACTTTGACCACCGCCACTCGGCCGCCCCCCGCCGCCCCCCGCCGCCCCCCGCCTCCCCCGGCCGCCCCCAGCATCCCCCGGCCGCCCCCGGCCCCACCACAAACCCACAAAAGCCGTCTGTCGGTAGGCTTCGGTGGCTCCGCCCTGTGCCCCTGTCCCGCCCTGTGCCATCCCGTCCCCCCGGGCCATGGCCAGGCCATTCCAGGCCGCTCAGCTCCGCAGTCCATTTCCAATAACCGGAGAGCGCTGGGAAGACCTCGGCAGCCGGGGGGCAGATCAGCTGCAGACACTCTGCCGCCTGCCCGACCTGTCCCCACTCCTATCGTGTGTGTGTGTGTGTGTGTGTGTGTGTGTGTGTGTGTGAGGGGGGAGGGGCAGCGGACAACGTAATGTAAGTGCATGTGCCCGCTTAGGGTGTCCAGTTACACACTCTCCTTGAGGGGGCGCCCATCGCACCGCATCTGCGGCACGACGTGAGAGAAATACATCCAAAAGGTCGAGTATATATATTTTTTCCGTGGATGCTGCGGTAGCACGCTGTAGCTGTAGCGGCTGCTGCGAAGCACTGCGGAGGCGGCCTGCGAGGAACGCGGCGCGGAGGCGCGGCCGGGCGAAACGCAATAGCGGAACGCTGAGCTGTCATCCCCGGAGCGGCAGCAGCGGCGGCGGCAGCGGCGGCGGCAGCGGCGGCGGCAGCGGGGCACGCCGAGGCTACCATATCGATGAGCCCTACATCCAATCAATTCCTCGATTGTGTCGGAGCAGGGCTGCGGAACTTGCGCTGCGCTGTGTGGGCGCGGACTGTGGGCGCCTTGCCGTGCCTGCCTCCGTGCCCGCCTCCGTGCCGGCCAGCCGCCTTCCGTCAGCTCGGCTTCCGAAGTTAAGCAGGACGGTCCCGGACCAAAGTAAGGGATGAGGTACACAGCCGCCCATTTTCTCCTTTCGCATCTGCAGAGAGCGCGTTGTAAAGTCCATTTCTCGAGTAGACAGAGACACAGGAAAAACCGGCAGACGGCAGACGGCAGACAGGGACAGAGACAAACAGAGACCTCCGGTTCGGTCCGGAGGGCAGAGACAGGGTCTGCACAGGGCAGGGACTCCAAATTATACGGCATTCAAGCCCGTCCCTCAAGTCCCCACTCGGCTCAGGCTCAGCGCAGCTCCCCGTGTCCAGGCTGCACGTCCACAGACGACAACCTTCTGGAAGCAGATGTCGTCCGAAACCCGCTAGGAAGGAAATGCGGTGGGCCGCAGCCGCCGCAGCGCGCTGGCCTGGCGGGTACTTTCGTCCGAATCGTCTCCCCCTCTCCTCCCCTCTCCTCTGTCTCCTCTCTCTCTCTCTCTCTCTCTCTCTCTCTCTCTCTCTCTCTCTCTCTCTCTCTCTCTCTCTCTCTCTCTCTCCCTCTCCTCTCTCTTTCTCTCTCTCTCCCTCTCTCTTTCTCTCTCTCTCCCACACGCTGGGGGAGGCGGCGGCCCTCCCCTCGCTGCAAATCCCCCTTTCCTAGCTCCTTTCACTGCCCGTAATATGGGGGCTCTTCTGATGCCGCCGCGGTCGCCGCGGTCTTTCCAATCTCCGCACGTCAGTCAGGACTACCGTGTTCGTCAAATCCTTAATTTTTGCACAGAATTCTTAAAATTCGCGTGGTAACGTCTTCTGAAATCAGGCAGTGATTTAAGAAAATTCTGCGACGTGGACGATAAGACGAAGGAGGACCGAGTTGCTACTGGTGCCGTTCTCGCCCCCTTTGTCCCCCTCCCCCCCTCCCCCTCCAACACACACCCTGAACCGAGCAGCGAAAGGGGACTCTCATTCATATTCAGAACACAAGCAAACAATTGGGCATAGGCAGGCATGGTGCCGAGGTCAGTCACATGGATGGTGGTGAGGACGGAGGGGGGGGGGGGGGGGGGGAGGCTGCTATGGGTTTCGGTGTAGTGCGTGGCCCAGGGGGCGGTCGGCGGACCCTGGAGCGATGGGATATGGTGTCCGTTTCGGTGCCAGTGCTGAGCTGGGACCGAGAGGTAGAGGTCCTTGCCAAACAGCCCGAGCCGAGCCACTGTCAGAACTGCGGCCCACAAATTCACCATGTGTCAACAACACTCGGGTTCTAGTCCGAATTGTGTGGATACATCCGTGGCGACCGCACGGTGCACAACAAAAATAATATTAGTTAGATTTATAGGTACATTGTATGCGAAGAGTAGTTTTTTGCGTTGTTTGGTTTTTGTTGAGCGGTATATCTCATACACGCACACGCGCTCACACGCACACCATGTTTTCGTGTTTTGATACGCGGCTCGGCTCCAAAATTGCTTCAATGCGGTCAGCATGGCGGTAGGGCCCCAGACCACACAGCGCTCTCTCTCTCTCTCTCTCTCTCTTTCTCTCTCTCTCTCTCTCTCTCTCTCTCTCTCTCTCTCTCTCTCTCTCTCTCTCTCTCTCTCTCTCTCTCTCTCTCTCTTTCTCGTATCCGCACGAACAAACTTTTGCAATCTGCTAATGAACGCGTTATGCCATGTTTGCACGGCATATGTTTGACATGGTGCGGAGACAAGTGGACGTCCAGGTAGACGCCCCTTCCCCCCCCCCCCTAGCAGAGCCCACCATGTTTGAATTAAGGGTGTGCAGAGCAAACCCGAACTCACGGGGATTCATATCGCGGTTTGCATTTCCCGTCATTGTCACACGGCCGTGCGTCTCTGTCTGCCGCAGGTGCGAGTTCTGGATCAACGCGACGACGTGGGGCGCGGGGCCGCCGCGGTCCGGGATCATCCTGAGCCCGCGACACACGCTGCCGCCCAACACCACCTGCACGTACCGCTTCCACGGGCTGGCCACAGACACCGTGTGGATCTACTTCCTGGCCTACTCGCACCACTCGCTGCTCGCGTCGTCCGCGGGGCTGCCGTCGGTGCCGGCCACGCCGGCCACGTCCACCACCACGACCTCCACGACCACCTCCAGGCCGCCGTACAACCACCTGCTGCTGCTGCCGACCAGGTCAGGATGAGTTTTGAGGGGGAACTGCGGGCCGAGGTGGTGTTCACGGTGTGCGTCCCAGCAGGGCGGGCAGTTTATTCTGCTGTTTTAGGAGGGTGTGCGGTGTTTCCTGCGCTCTGGTATCGCGCCAAGGAGGCAGCCAGCGGATTTGTGGCGGTCAGGTTAACGAGGGAAGCAGTAGTTTGGATGGTTTGGCCCGGCCCCGCCCACCTTGACACCGGAACGCCAAGACCGCAGCAGTCTGACAGACAGTTAGCGGACGAGTTTGGCCGGCCGGGGCCCCGGGGCCGGGCACTACCGGGGTGGGTGGGGCCGATGGGGCGGGAGTCCGTACGACGACGGCGGTGATGAAATTAGGCCCCGGTCAGGGAGGGAGAAGCAGCACTGCTCCGCTCTGCATATTACACTTTTTGTAGCCGAAATTAACTTTACAGTCTGCTGTTTCAATTTCATCAGGACGCCCGTTAAAGTTTGCTCCGCGGTGGGTGTTTGTTGGCAGGTCGCCGGCGACGCCGCCCCCAAGCCCCTGGATCGGGGTGGGCGCGGGGCCGCGGCAGCCGACGCAGAAGCACCTCCCCGGGCTGCCGCCGACTACGCCGTCGTCCTCCACCTGCTCCATGCGGCTGCGGATCTGGGACGGCGGGGGCACCTCGGGTAAGGGACCGTCCTCAAGTGCGCCTGGTGGGTAGGCAGCTGATGCACGCCTGTCGTGCGGGCTGGCCTACCCTCACGGCTGCCTCGTCTGCTGCAGGGCTGCCGGTGCTGGCCTCGCACTGCGACGTGGACGGGCCCCGGCTGTGCGCGCACGCCGCGCTGGGCAACGCGACGAGGACGACGCGCTCCTGCGGGCCCCACGAGAGCTACGAGTCGTCCGGCACGGACCTCACCCTGCAGCACACCGTCACCGAGGGCACCGCCCTCCACCCGGTCCACTGGAGGTGAGGGTTCGAACACTGCTCACTACCGCGGTATGTTATCTGAGAGGCGCGGCAACCCCAGTGACCCTGACGTGATGCACTAGGCTGCACTACGAGTTCGTGGACACCAACCTGGGCGGCGAGCCGTGGACGGGCCGCGGCGCCATCCTGGCCACGGGGGCAGTGTCGTCGGCGGGCCGGCCGCTGTCCCGGCCGCCACTACCGTGCGCCCGGGTGTTCCGCAAGCTGCGCTCCGGCGAGGTGGTCTCGCCGCGCAACATCTTCATGTTCGGCCGGGGCGGCGCCACCAACCTGTCGTGCATCTACCGCATCGAGGCGGCCGCCAACGAGCGGGTGAGAGCGCCAAGCACACCAAGCACCTCACCGAGCACACCTGCCGCCCTGTCCCCGTCGGTAACACGATCGTTCTGTCCGGCTGCAGATTCGCCTGACGATCGACAGGGCCGCGTTCGGCGGGGACTCGGACAGCTGCAGCACGGTGGCGGACCCCCACACGGGCCGGCCCACCTGCGCCTACGCCATCGGGGCCCGGACGTCGGAGCTGAGGCTGTGGGAGGTAACGGGCACGGGCCGGGGCCTGGCGTAAAGCACGAGCACGGAGAAAAAAATTTAGTGTTTGCCACTGATTTTTCATCTGGTTTCCAGACAAGCTGTAAATTTGGTTGGGAGACATAAATTTTTTTTTTTTCGGGAACTATAATTATTGGTTGCACCAACGAAAAGTTAGGTGTCCGGACCAAAATTTACTGCTTGTCTGGAAGTTGACTGAAAAATTAGTTGCGATCACTAATCTTTTTTTCTGCGCGTGACGGCTCCCTTCCCTATCACACTTTCTCATCTCTCGGTTCCCAGGTGCCGTGGCGGGACGTGCGGCTGCCGCGGGCGTGCCTGTGCGACAACTCGACCGTGGCGCCCAGGCCGTTCGTGTACCAGTCGGCGTCGCGCGTGCTGGAGCTCACCTTCACCGTCACGCAGCTCAACGTGACCGAGGACTTCGACGACCTGTATTTCCGCGCCACGTTCGAGATGGTGCGCAGCAACGAATGCTCAAGGAAACAAAGACTGAGGTGAGTGTGGCATGAGGTGGACCCCCGGGAGGGGAGGGCCTGCACCACTCACCCCCGTGGACATACCCCGTTGCAGAGGGGCTGGCGGCGAGATTGAGTTCGAGAGCCCGGCGTCCAGCCGGTCCGACATGAGCTGCGAGGGCTTCCCCTGGATGGTGGAGGCGCACGAGAACAAGAGCCTGTTCCTGCTGACGTGGGGCAGCTTCCTGCCCGTGTCGGGCCCCGTGGACGACAGCGCCTCCTCGCCGGCGCGCTGCCACACCAAGAGCCGCATCCTGCTGTACTCGGGCCGGCCGCTCAGGCTGCTGCGCGTCGTGTGCCCGCTCAAGCAGCGCGAGCGCACCTTCATGCTGCAGCTGTTCTCGGAGGAGTGGTTCGGGCTGCCTGCTGGCCAGCAGCTCCCCGCCGCTCCGCCGGGCACGCAGTCGTACTCGGCGGTGGCGGCCGCCATGGCCACGGCCGGCTCCCCCGTCGGCGCGCCCAGCTTCCTGGTGGAGTGGGTGGGCCGCGACCAGGCCGCGGCTGCGCTGCACTGGCTCGAGATCTCGCGGCCCAAACAGGCGCTGCAGCAGCTGCTGTGGGCCGGCGCCTCCGGGAAGGGCGCCAAGCCGCCACCGGACCTCGTCCCCAAGGGCAACCTCTCGCTCGCCCTCGGCTGGGACTGCCCGCACAAGTGAGTCACAGCCCCGGCCAGATTCGTGTGCTGCTTGTGGTCGCAGCCTACAGCCTTACTCCTTGCAGGTGCCCCGAGCTGAATGCCTGCATCAGCGAGACGCTCTGGTGCGACGGCCGCGCCAACTGCCCGTCCGGCTTCGACGAGGCGGACCCCAAGTGCGAGTTCATCGGGCGGGCCATCTTCACGTGGCTGCCGGGCGGGCTGTACTTCGTGATGGCGTGCGCGGGCGCGGCCTGCGTCGTGCTGCTGATGGCGTGCCTGACGTGCCTGCTGTGCAGGGCGCGCGCGCGCCGGCGCCGCCTGCAGGCCAAGCAGGACAGCGCGCTGGGCTACAGCCACGGCTACAGCAGCGCGGTGGGCACGCTCAGCAGCGTCACGTCCAGCAGGGGCACCATCGGCAGCCGGGGGTCGCTGAGCGCCGGCCTCAGCGGCGGCTCCCTGCCCGGCACCTACCGCCGCACCAAGACGCGCCGGCGGAGCGACGGCACCGGCAGGCGCCTCTCCGGCGTCGACGGCGACGCCATCGCCAACCAGCCGCGCCGCGTACCCACCTCGGAGCTGCTGCTGGACGCCAACTCCTGACAGCACGCCAGGTCTGTGGAGTACATCCGCATGGAGCTGGAGAGCACCGTGTAAGGATGGGACTCGAGGGAGCCCTGAGCCCTCCCAGCGCCGACCACTCTGCTCACTCAGCGTAGAGGAGCGACGGTGGTCGGCTAGACGAAGTCCTCAACTGACCCCGTAGGCACAGTGACCCGCAGAGCACACTAGAGGGAAACAATGAACATAAACACTGCCTTTAATGATATCATCGTTTGTATTATTATTCTCTCGTGTAATTTTTTCTACATTTTTGTGATTACTTTTGTGATCTCATATTAATTTCTTATGAAATATTTCAGAAACCACTGCCATTTGATCGTTATCGTTAAAAATCGTTACGATTACGGATCATGTAAATACATTTCACTGCAATTAATGTGTTCTGTGATCTTGGGAAGATATTCCAGCCCATTAGTGATGACGACATTTAATAAATCGGTTTCACCTTTTGAAACTTATTGCTGTTGTGGCCGTATATGTGTTCATCTTACTCTTACTTAAAGTAACTCTTTATGTATTCGTTCTTTACGAGGATCAAAGTGCATTGTTTCCCTGTGCATAGTGCTTCCTGCCCTACCACACAGAACATGGTGACACACTGTTCTATCACTGATCAGCCTCATTACTGCATCTGCCCCATCCAGCGCTCAAATGATAGTAAAACGTTCCAGATCTCTCTCTTTAGGTGTTAGGTGAAAAGACGTCCTATGATGTGTTACCTTTTGTGCCTCAATCTGTTTAGTTTTGTGTTCTAGTAAAATAAATGTGTGATAATTAAATAACTTTGAAAAAGGCGCTGTCAATCTAACGAATAATGCCTTGGGTTAGGCAATATAGGCTAATTTGTCTCTTTTCCCCAGTAACCGTTTAATACAGTGTGGCAAACAAGGTCTCGTCACTCCGAGCAAAGAAATGCCTTAAAGAGAGTTGAATGAGGAGAGCACCCTTTTTCTGCCAAAAACTAGTCAACTAAAATTAATTTTATACCCTTATAAACGCACAAATGGACAGAGTTCTGCACATTATTTGTATACTTCAACTACCAATTAGTTCTTTCTCCCGGTTATTTTTGAGGAGATACGTAGTCTCGCACCTTTGGCACACAAAGAACAAATTGGTTTTGTAAGTAATGAAAGACCATCTATTTAGTCAGTAAAACATTGACGGTCCCTAATTTTAAAATTAACTAAAATCTAACCATGTAACGAGTAATTTGATAAACTAAACCTTTTTTTTTTAGTTGATCTTATACAACTTCTTGTGTAGCATAAAGTTACAGTTTTTAAGAAACTTGTGCAGTTCACTTCAGTTTCTTGGGGTCAGAATGCAGGTGATGCACAATATGCATCAATTCCAACACCTGGGTCAGTTGACGAACAGGAAGGGCTCAATCACTCCACAGACCGATGGCGTTTTTAAAAGAAGAGTGAGAAGAACACGCTTCTCAGACTAGAAGAAGAAGAAATGTGATGATGTTTTTGTGCTCAGACTGCATGAAAAAGTATCGTGATGTTTTAGATTACTTGTAAAACTGAAATTAAGACTTGTTAATGGTTTGTATAAAGACTATGAACATAAATTTTAAATAATTTACAAAAATTGTACCCTATTGTATAAAAGAAGTGACTGTTGATTCTTTCTAAAATCTCTAAAATATTGTTGACGGTGTGTAGGAGAAGTTGTTATTTAAACTACTGTAAAGACACGACGACAGAAACACTCAGTTGAAGCTGAGATAGCCAAAAGCGGGTTCTAGCAATTAAAGTGAAAGCGGTAGATTAGGACCATATTTCGCTGACATCAACTCAGCAGCGGTGATTTATTTTCAAAATCGGATTGAAATTCGACAATGGAAAAAGAAGTGAACCGAATGTGGAGTCGTTGCTGTCAAATAGAAAAAAAAATTGTAACGGCCGTGCCAACTGTTGCACACACCATTTTGTTTTGTTCAAAAGACGACATGGAAAATAAATAAATTGCAATTAGAAAATAAAACTGTGTATCTTTTCCCACTATCCGACACTCTCCATAACTGCCAGAGAACAATAAACACAAAAGTCTCACCCCAGATTGAAGGTGAAAGAAAAACGATTTTGTGATATGCTAGTGCAAGCAAACTCTCCGGAGCTGAAATACAAACACAAAAGCAAAAGTAAAATGACTTCGAACGTCCATCCGATCCGCGTGGAAACGCTGTACTGTTTGCCCAGGCCGCAACCCAAACTCAGCTCTGCCATGCGGCAAAGAGCCCGCAATTCCACGTTGAGGACAATTTAATGCAAGGTCTTTATCCTCGTTCCGGTGGGCTGCGGAAATCTGCTAAACTGTGCATAATTCAGGGTCGCGTGTCTTGGCGATTTTCCATCGTAAGTGATGCAAACAGTCTAAATTGAACTGAATTGCGTCGTTTTTCTACCAGAACTGTCATTTGTAACGACGGCCGGATGCATGGCTCACGTGATGCATCGATGTCATATAAAAGAGGCAGCGCCCAACGCTTGTCCTGCAGTCGTTGCGAATCTCCCAAACCATGTTCGCGTTCGTAGCCCTCGCTCTCCTCAGCGCCCAGCAGGTGCAGTTTTGACTCGATTTGAACTTCACATTTTTACGTTCCTTGTCTGCTGAAAAAATTTCCTACTGACCTACAACACTGCACGGTTGTGAAGTAACTGAACACGTTGTTTAGGTTGCATGGGCAGCCGCGCCCGCTGATATGATGCAAATGGATATGGACGCCTGCATGGCCGAAACTGGGACCACTTACGGTAAGTTTGTAAATAAATAAACGTGACAAAGATTTTTGTCATCGACGATTTTGCAATGTGTGTGTTGCAGAGGAAATCATGGCGTGGGCTGACGGTGGTGATGCCAGTGAGAACCTCAAAGTACGTAACGATAATAAGAGAATTACATCATAATACTTGCCTCTCGTTAATAACGTGTGTGTATTCTTACAGTGCATGACGAAGTGCATGATGCTCCGCTGTAAGACGGTGAGTGCGAGGCTGCTCGTGTCTCCTGCTCAGGCTCGTGAAGGGAAGTCCCCGTCTCTACCCCCGGCGCCTTCACGCTCTACCCCGCGTCTCCAGCTCCGTAGTGGCTCTCGACGGCCGAGTATTCCCAGACGCACTTTCATGACTCTTGCCGAGCAGCGGTGTGAAAATGCCGACGCCCTTAATCTTACCTTTATCATCTCTGGTCGAATGTTACTATGAACATGAAATAATTTCCCACGTCCGTCTCAAAAGTGTCTGATGCGCAGTGCAGGTGTTTCTTACTCCCCGACCTTTACCTTTTGTCTCCCACTTTAGGGTATTTCGGAGGAGGTCCGAACCGGAAATGAAGAAGAAGTCAAGAAGAACATGAGCGGAAACAAGACGCGGTTATCATGAGGGTTGCCGTAGCAGAGAGTATCCCCGCCTCGGTGTCAGCCACTAGCCAACGTCAACATTTTGCAGGCTAAGCTCTCGCTGACGATCTGTCACGACCATTCGATAGGGTCACACATCGCGTGCCTGTACCCGCGCGGCCTGGGAAGGTACTTCCTGCGACCGCGAGACGAGGTTCTGCGCTGTGGTCGTGACATATCGTCAGCGAGAGCTAAGCCTCCAAATTTATGACGCCGTGGCGGAGATAATCTCTGCTACGTCAACTCTTATGATACCCGCGGTTTGTTTCCTCTGAGGTTCCTCTTGACCTCTTCCGGTTTGGATCTTCTCCGAAATACCCTATTGCCCTTGCTAGATGACGGAGGACGGTCACTTAATTCTCGAGGCGATGTTGGCCAAACTTCCTGAGGAGCAGCACAACATTGCCACCCAGTGTGTGCAAATCGGTAATCCCCTTCGTTTATTTTTTGATGCTAACAGCGCGTTTAAATATTCCGAATATTAAAGAAGTTGCTTTTTTTGTATTTTTTTAACAGACCAAGGAGGTGAGCTCTGCGACCTCGCCTACCGACACCACAAGTGCATGCGGGACAAGAGTCCTCAGTGGTACGCCGATTGGGTGAAGAAGATGCTCCCCGGCTCGTCCTAAGACACCTCGCTCCGACGACTCCCCGACGCAGAATTGATAATCTACCGATGAAATAAATGATGGCGAAGGATATCCGCCTTAAAGATATGTTTACCGAACATAAAAATAAATACGATCAGAAAGACGTGCACCAAAGCTCTCTGTGTACCTAATTTGTGAGATCCTTGCCTTACATTTTAAAACAAGACGGGTCAAGGAAGGGAGTCAGAAAGGGAGCCCGGAAAATGCCACAAATTTACACAAAAAGTGCAACACGATTTTTCGCGGACGGTTGTGGCCAGCAGGCCGGAGGGCATTGCCCTGAGGAGTGCAAGGGCTGGCAGGGCGCAGGGGGTGAGTGGAGATCGTGGACACCCTCCTGGAAGGGATGGAGAGGGCGAACATCCCCGGCGCCAGACGCCGGCGGTACGACGCCCTGGCGACGCGTGGCGCCGAGCACCAGACGACCCTCCCAACCCTTCCACTCCCCTCCCCTCGCTGCTGCTGGGCACTGCTACTCTTTTTGAATTAGAATTGGAGTGTCGCGAACGTGTCCCTCCACCGGCCTCCGCCATGGTCTCTACCGTGAGATTCGAACGCCCTGTTTGCAGTTTTCATTTATTTTTATTTTTCTTCTTGCTGATTTCTGCACACCTTACTCCCGGTCCATCAGGACCGCCGAAGTTGCCATGTCAGCATGTGGCAACAGTTCACTTCTTGATTAATTGCCGGGCGCCGGGCGCTTTCAGTTAAACCGGTCGTGCGGAAAGCCGGGAAATTAGAGCTCTGGGTTAGGCGTTGCCGTAACTATCAGCGGTAAAATTTTATTTCACATTATTCAACAATAAAATAGTTATGTATTCAGGACTATGATTTGAACAAGAAAACATTGCACGAAGGCGATCGAAACAAAAGAATGTGTTAAGGAATGTACATGGTTGACTTTTAGGCGTTGAGAGATCATAAGTCGTTAGCGTCGCAGAGTACTCGGGCTAGCTGGTGGTTCGCAGCAGTCACCTGAAGTCATAAAAGGCCTCCATGTTAGAATGTGGATCACTAACAAAAGCTTACGAAGAAAATATCGTCGCATTATTTGACAGTGTACAAATTGTAACGATGAAAAGTCGTATGGATCTTTTTCGTGCAGGCAAAATAATTTGAAAGCATGTTAGTTGCAGGCGTGAAAGAAGCAAGCACTGAGCTACTGGCTCGCCTTTGACTACGTAAACAGGCATGGCGCAGATGCGGTAAAAAGACAGTGTTCTAGAATAAGAAAGAAAGTCACGAAAGAGACGCAAACTTTACAGGGTATTTTGTACCTGGTTTATTTTGGTAAATGCACATTCTTCTCACTCATTCATCTTTATATTTACAAACATCACATTCGGTCGTCAACAACTTAAACATTGCTTTATCATACAGCGTTGCGTTTGTCCCACCCTTCCCCACCCTCCCTCGCCCATTTCATCACCCCTCCCTCCCGACAGTCATCAAGAACAAGTCACACACCGGGTACCACACCGACATGTCACTATGCCGACAAGCAAGTCGTGTGGCTTCTTAGGTCTGTGCCACCTAGTGCTCGCAGGCACCGAAATTTTCTGTTTCTCATAGTCTTATTTTCTCTCAGTGTAATAAAAGTAACCAAGTTGGTTCGAGCTTCACTGGTATACTATCCGTTCCTCTCCATAGTCCTGCCGGTGTTCACATTCCACTTTAAACATGGCAAGAGGTCTAGTCTTTAATCGTTCAAATTTTTATAAATGAGAAAGGACGCTGTTTGGAAGCAAGAGACGCACAGAAGCTAATGATGGATAAACACTTTTAAAATAATTATACCTAATGCAGTGGAATGTTAACACCTTCGGAGGAGAAAATACCGACTTAATATTTTCGGTAGAAATTATTGCCCACGGTGACCTTTCAACGAGTTACATAAACATGGAATCATTCTGAAATTTGACTACTTATTGCTAAATATTTTAACAAAATATATTCAGTGTTTCATTTATAACATTACACCTGTACATAGGAACGCTGACTGGGCTGAAAGTTGGGCAAAATTATCACATCAGAAGATTTAAAGTTTGAAACAGTTGAAAACTCTATAGATGACTGAGCGATGAAGAAAGAACTCACAATGAACTCGGCGTCGTTCAAGAAATCATCACTATCCAAAAGAGATCACAAATAAAAATAATAATTATCATTAATATTATAATACAAATGATAATAACAATATTTATAAAAGTTGGAAAGGCCTAATTTTGTACAACATATAAAACAAAATGGAACATATCATGAATTAAATAAATAAAGTATTTAAGCAGAACAGCGAGTATGTTCAAATGAACATTCGGTCGTATAGGACTCTGCACTAGATCGTACAGCAATATACTCTACACAGGCCAGCATTTTAACATAATCTTTGGTATGTGCGAGGCGCGGATGAGCGAAATGCGGCTCTAACAGTAGTAGGTATTAGAAACGCCTAGATTACAGAAGTATGACAGGGGCCGGTACATACTGCCGCGATTTATCACGTCCTTGTTTTCACAGCGCTGCCCCTTGAATCCTTCTGCGCACCTGCGAACAGAGGAGACATCAGACACTGAGCAGGTGACAAGCGAAGGACCCTGAGGGCCAGCAGTATGCCAGCATATGCGTACCGGCAGACTAGTTCTCCGATCGTCTCGTAGTAGGTGCAGGTCCCGCCGTTGAGGCAGTACTGTTCGAAAAAGCAGCGGCCACCAACCAAAGGCCACAGCGTTGTCGCTGAAAGCAGAGAGGAATAGTGAGTAGGGGCGACAGGAGCCCCGATCGCCGCTGGTGGTGGCTGCCATGGCGGCAGGAGGCTCCTCACAAGTCTTGGCAGGGACTCTGTTTGTCTTTCGCAACATTGTAACGGAGGTGGCTGGGGGTGGGGGGATGGTGTCGTGAGATATGTCACTTACTGTTGTCCTGCCGGGAGTCCGCCTGGATGCTGACCGCCGCCGAGGCGCTGTCCTGCCTACCGATCACAGACACTGCCTTGCATTCGTAGCGGCCCGCGTCGGACGGACGGACCCTTGCGATCACAAGTGAAGACTTCTTTCTGGAATGGACAAGAGAGCCGGGGGTTAGACATTGACTGCACGAGTGGCTCGGTCGGCACCGCCCCCCGGGAGTCCGGGACCGCGCTGCCACGTCAGACACCACCACCGGGCCTTCCAAATGACCGCAAATGTCTGCGCCTTTTGATTCACGTGCGCGTCGATCCGCGCAGTGCGTCGTATTCTGTCCGATTCCAAATATTATTGCTCCGCATGCTCCTGGGAAGCGGCGGGGGCGCAGCAGCAGCAGCAGCAGCAGCAGTAGCATCAGCAGAGCGGCGCCGCATCCGCGATCAGGGCGCCGCAAAGCGCTGCGAAAGCGATTATCGCCTCGCGGTGCGGCCGACATGGTGTCCTTGGGGCGCTGCCGTAAAGCGCACATATAAGCAGTGAGCAGTGCGGAGCAGTGCGCCCGACTGCCTTACATTGGCAGGTGCGAGCGGCGGCCGGACCTCAGACTTATTTCACACATGCGGCCGCAGCTGACGTTACTTCGACGCTACTTTCGCGTTGGAAGATGGTGAATTTTCACCATGTTACTTAGTGATTCTAGTTAAGCCGGTCCAATCGAATATAATCATTTTAGTCATTTCACCACTAAAATGAGAATTTAAAAACTTAAAAAAAAGGATTTATGGTGGTGCGCTAGTGACTAGCCCAGCTCCATGCTCCGCAGCTTGCTGTGGGTCAGTGTGTGTGTGTGTGTGTGTGTGTGTGTGTGTGTGTGTGTGTGTGTGTGTGTGTGTGTAGCGAAGAGCTCCTCGCTCGCACCCTCGCAGAGGTTCACAGGCCTCTTCATTTGCAGGCGTTAAAGTTTATTTGGACTCTGAGAACTCGTATAAATCGCGGGGGTGGAAGTGTGTGCGTGTGTATGGTTAGGTGAAGAGGGGGGGGGGGATAGGTGATGGGAAGGGGGCCGAAGTGCGAAACGCAAAGGCCAGACCAGTAGCAGTTGACCGCCGCCCGTGTGCGCCCTAGCGAGCACAGTGTTGCACAGGCTAGGGAAATCCCGAGTGCTGTGAGGTCAAGGAATTCGCAGGTTGCCAGCAACAGCGGGGCCTGGGGCACTAAAAGCTGTCGATGTAACCAAAGCAGTCGATCGCAGTGTGATCAAGATCAAGAGTAGTGGGCTGGTGACTTCAATTCTTTCTGAGTCGAAAACCGACGGACCGCGGTAGGTCTGCTGCTGTTGCTGGGGTTGCGGGGGCGCCTCGGCGGGGGAGGGGACTCCCTCGGCGGCCCCCGGCGGGCCCCGAACCGGCCAAGGCTGGGGAATATTTCGGGCCGCGGCAGGGGGGAGGGGAGGGGGAAACTGCGGGGGTGGCCCGAGCACCTGTGCGTGAGGAGTCGGTATGTAGGTGAGCAGCGCACCAGTGAGTAAAGGGAGAGTGGGGGGAAGGGAAGGGAGGAAGGACGCGGTGCTGTCCGACCGGCCCGGCCCGCGCTCAGAGACGAGACGAGGCTGAGGCTGAGCACGGAGGAAAAAAGATTAAGGGTCGCAACTAACTTTTTAGTTGATTACCAGACAAGCATAGTAGATTTTGGTTCTGAGATCGCCCCAGTTAAGTGCCCGCAACGAATCTCTTCGTTGGTGCAGCTCAAAAACAATTTCACCATACAAATTTTTATAATTTTTAGAACTGAAATTTTTAGAACTGAATTTTTTAGAACTGAAATTTTTACAACTGAAATTTTTACAACTGAAATTTTTAGAACTGAATTTTTTAGAACTGAAATTTTTACAACTGAAATTTTTACAACTGAAACTTGTCTGAAAATCAATTTTAAAAATTCGTTGCGACCGCTTCAATTTTTCTGCTACGTGAGAATGCCAGCAATGAAACCGCCTGCGAGTGCCCGGGTAGGCCACCCCGGCGGCTGCCTCGGCGGCTGCCTACCTGTTGTGCTGGATGCGCACCCTCCGGCTGGCCGTGAGCCGCGCTCCGTCCTTGTACCACAGCACGGCGGGCTGCGGCGTGCCCTGTGTCCGGCACACCAGCTTGAGCCGCCGCCTCGGCCGCAGCGTCACATCCCGCAGACCCCACACCGCCGGGGGCTTCACTGTAACACACATGTAAACACATCACGATGAGGGACAAAAAAAAAAAAAAAAAAAAAAACAGCTCTCGAAAGTAGACATTTAAACCCAAACTTAATTGATATGCTAGTATTTTTCCAGGGTTATTTTTTTCCGCCTTGCTGTATTCCTTTTTCCAACGTGACTAACCCCATCTTTTTATCCAAGTTACCATAAATTTTGAGTCAGGAGTTGATTGTAAGCTCAATGCATATGGCGACTGCACTTGCATCAACATCAACAGTTATATTTCTCCTCGTTGACACACGACTAATTGATGATTCCCGTGTGGATTTGAGAGAACGCAGAGTCGCGGCTGGGCGGCTCCTGCTCTGCTGGCCCGGACACACGCGGCCTCCGCCTTCCCGCCTCCCATTTTTCTCCACGCTCCCTTCGGGCCGCCCTGGCAGAGGCGCCAGCAGCTGCCAAGGTGTTAACGGCCAGGCGTCGACGCGCTCTGAGTTATGAATGTTTATTCCAGCGCGCACCCCGAGGGGCCCCGGGGCTCCCGCTGCCGCCGCCCGGCAGACCGGCAACCCATCGTGCGCCCGTGACGTCATCAGGGCCCCGGAGGCCCCCGGAGGCCCCCAGAGGCCCCGCCCCCTCCGCCGCCGATACCTCCGGGGCGGCCGACAGGGCCGGAGGTCCGGAGGTAGGTCCGGCGTACTACGGCCGAGCCGGCCGGGCCGGGCCGGACTGGACGGAGAGTGACCCGCAGTGACCGGGCGGGCGGGCGGGGCGGGGCCGCGGGGAGGGGGGGGGGCGGGGGCAGGGGGCCGGCTGCACGGGTGGGCCAATAGCCCCGCGTCCTACGTGCGGCCCGGCCGCCCGGCTTGCCGCCCGGCCAGCGTTGTTGTCGGCCGTCCGACTGATTTTTGCCGATTTTCGTTGTTAGTCCGGAGCTCGTTACCGGGCGCTCGGCTCGGAGCGGCGGGCTGCGGTCCGGGCGGCCCCGGAGGCCCCGGAGGCCCCGGCCGTGCGCCGAACAGATCCCGACAGTCTTCTGTGCGTTAGAAGCTGGGCTGCCGCTGTTGCCACCACAAACAGCGAGACGGACGTCTGAATATTACTTTATCGCGCCGAGGGACAGGGAGCTTCAGGGCCAATGAGTAACGAGACAAACAAGTTCTCAGCGTAGTATATCTGGCTGGCAGGGCCGGGCAGGGCCGGGCAGGGCGCCCCCCCGGCCTGGAGGCCCCCTGGAGGCCCGGCGCGCGCGCGCCGCTCCAATCGAATGGTCCTGACCATTAAGCGGTAATAGAGACATGCACAATAAAGAGGAGGGAGAAAACAAAGAAGAGCAGCAGCCGAAGGGGGAGGAGGGGAGCGGGCGTGAGGGAGAGAGACAGGTGGAAGCAAGAGCTGGGAGAGAGGGGAGGAGATGGGGGGGGGGGGAGCGGGCCGGACCACCCGTGCGGGGCGCAGAGCTTCGACAAAACCGCAGTTAGGAATACTTAAACGGAGTCCTAATAATGTTGGCATCGTCAAAACGCACGCCGGCCGACTTCAAACAATCACCGAAACAATCTGGAACGAGACTTCCCGTCTGTCTGTATTCATTCGATAAACATGCAATCCCTTCCTCCTTGATAATGTAATTCAACAACAACAAAAAGAATGCAACATTTTTTTATTTATTTTTTGCAGTGTGGAAGCGGGCATCGCGGTGGTCGTGAAAGAAACGAAGGGCCATCAAGTTAAGAGACCGGTAAAGCTCAAAATCGCAGTCTCGCGTCGTTGCAAAATGGAAGATAACTACGCCTCCAGAAATTCGCGTGGAATCAAGCGTGGTTACAGAGAAGGAGTGAGAAGGACGGTGATAGCCAACCGCACGCGAGTGAGTCATGCGCTGCGTCTCTTTCTTTCTCTCTCTTTCCCTTATCCGCCTGAGACTATATGTCAACTGCACTTACTGATGTCGCGCCCGCAATCAAGTACGGCACAGTATGAGGAAAATGAGAAAAAGCAGAAGGGTAGGAGGAGAGAAAGAAAGGGGTGAAAGGAGATGAGAAGGAGGAAGAATCTTGCCGTAAGAAAATGGCATAAGTGATTCTGTCCGCAGGCTGCTATATAAGGCGGGGTAGACAGGACCTGTCCGTGCGCCGCCACTGGCCGCCACTGGCCGCCACTGGCCGCCACTGGCCGCCACTGGCCGCCACTGGCCGCAGTGACAGAGGGCAGTGCCTTGGCAGTGCTACGATGAGCGGGCGGGCCTCAGGCACCGCCTTGCGGGCCCGTCATGCACGAAGGGTGTTCAGTTTGGTGCAACAAACGTTCCGAAACGCGTCCAGAAAACGTTCAGAACAGAAATGCTGCTGCAGTCATAGAATCAAATTTTTTTTGTTGCTTGCATTTTTAAATAAAGGCTCAACCTTTCTGTGACAGAGGTGTATGTTGTGGTACGATGTCGTGATAGCGGAATCGTCGAAATCGTGGTAGTAGCATGGACGTTGAACTTTCAGTCGCGTTTCTTAACCTCACGCAGATGTGCTCTCTAAGAGGAAATTCCAAACGTCACCCGGTTGTCTCCTCACAGACAGCAACAACAAGAACGACACAATTGAAACGATCGCTGTGTGTGTATGTGTGTGTGTGCACGCGCGCGTGGGTGTGGGTGTAACGGCCGAGTTAGGCGACTCGGCCAGGAGCAAGGACCTTACACTCGGAGCAGCATTGTAGAGGTCCACCACTACCGGCGCCAACCCCATAGGATATCTCTCTCTCTCTCTCTCTCTCTCCTCTCTCTCTCCTCTCTCTCTCTCTCTCTCTCTCTCTCTCTCTCTCTCTCTCTCTCTCTCTCTCTCTCTCTCTCTCTCTCTCTCTCTCTCTCTCTCTCTCTCTCTCTCTCTCTCTCTCTCTCTCTCTCTCTCTCTCTCTCTCTCTCTCTCTCTCTCAGACACCGTACATGGAAAGGGAGGCGCCCCGCGTTCGAATGATGGCAAAACGCGTCCCCGTAGGCCCTTGCCTTCTCATTGGTCAGGAGAAATGAAGCACGCGTACACCGTTTGTATACAGTGCACTCACTGAAAAAAATTATTCCTCTCGGTCATCAATTTGTAATTATTTCCAGATTGATATGATGCCTACATATGAGGACTGATACGGTGTTTACGACACGTAAAATCTGCTCAACCCTCAACCCTTCGGATTGAGTACAAGTTGTTGCGGTGGTTGTTCCTCCGGCCTTCGCAAGTAGGAGTACGAAGTATGCCGTCCATGCCACCATGTCACCGTATGCCATCCTAGAAAACGCATCCCGACATGGTTGGTGGCGTGTCTGGCAGCCCCCGGCCTCCTCCTGGGCCTCAGTCGCCTCTGGCCGCCTCTGGCCGCCTCTGGCCGCCTCTGGCCGCCTCTGGCCGGCTGGTTGGCTGCTTCCACTCCATAACAACGTTATACGCTTCGGACCCGCCACGCTACGCCACGCCCTTTACGCTCCAGGCTAAAGGTGCGGTACGGCGCACCGGTCACACGCGCTCCCACCATCTCTCTCTCTCTCTCTCTCTCTCTCTCTCTCTCTCTCTCTCTCTCTCTCTCTCTCTCTCTCTCTCTCTCTCTCTCTCATTCTCACCCTCGCATGGTACCGTGGCGCGGCATAGTATAATAAAAGAAATCGCACACCCCCTTCCCTTCACTACGGTCTCCGCACTTGGTCAGATATTTTTATTTTATTTTTAATTTTTAATTAACCAGCCAGAAAACGACGCAGAGGCGTTGTGTTGAGGCAAGATTGCAAGTAGTAACGGGGGAGACGATTCCAAGCGAAAAGAATAATTGCATTTGCTAGACGTTTCGATTGCAATTCAAAAGAAGGTGAACCGGCGTCGCCTGTTTTCCATCTCGCTCGCTGCTTATGTTAAGCGCACCGGAGGCCACGCATCGGGTAGACAGGGAAGGAGGTCCACGAAAAACAACTTTCTATGATTACCAACCAGATCGCAACTGCTGTTTCGTAAAATGCGCTGTACACTGCTCCAAAAAACTGCACTGCGGGCACGCACAAGAACAAAAATAAAGGATTAGTTATCCCAACTCACTTGTTTGTTGATTTCGGGATCAGTAACAAATCTAGTTGAGAAAGTAGCATATCGTTTGGCCAGCAAAACGCAGAAAAAAAATTGCATTTCCTTTCCGCCTGCAACGAAATTTCGGCTGACTCAACGAAATGTGTTTTGCACGTCCCGCAATCAACGAATAAATTAGTTCGGTCAACTCATCATTTTTCTGCGCGGGGATCGGCAGCGCACTCCATGGGAGAGTGGCCGTCGGCTGTCCCGGCGGCTGCCGCGCCGCATCTGTCCGGGAGCACCTCGAGCTGGCCAAGGTCCCGCAGATGCAAACGATGTCACGCGGCGGGACGCCTCGGCCGAGCCTCGGCCGCACACGAGTCCAGATGGCGCCGGGGCCAGGGCTGCTGCTGGCGCCACTGGTCGCCATCTGCCGTATCGATGCCGCGAACATTATCGTCACGATCCATTTGTTGTCGGGGAGAGTAAATAGTGCAAGGTTAGGCCGCACACACACATACACACACACACACACACCACCGCAATGAGTCAAGTAATGCTTGGGCACGGACAACGCGAGGACGTGAAAACGATGCATCCATTTTCGAAAATGTGTGCGTAGTTGCGTACCATGCGTAGCGACAAAAAAAGGGGGAAAAAGTACGACAGTGAGGTGAGTATGCAGCGTCCATTGTGTCGTCTCCCTAACGAGTTGACCCTAACGAGTTGATCCGCCGTCGTGCGATACGCATCCGTGCGGATTATTAAAAAGAAATGAAATGTTAACGAGGGAAATAAAAAGGGGAGAGGCTGTGCGCTGGGAAAAGGCGAGTGCGCCGAAAGAGACGGACTGACCACAGACTCTGCGGTGCCCCCGGCCGCCCCCGGCCGCCCCCCGGCTGCCCCCGGCCGTCGCCGGCGGTCCCCAGCAGCCCCCGGGCGCTCGTTTCACTCGTCTCCCCGCAGTGCACGCAGTGCAGCCGAGAGGGAATGTGAAAGAGGGGGGAAGGGGGGGGGCTCTTTTGCTAACCGTCCGCCCCGGGTGCCGACACGTACAAGTCGCCTATGGGGGTGCAAGGCGTTGCGGCGAGGCGGCGGCCGTGGGCGAGAAGACCGTACCGACGGCGAGTGCGGCCGAAAAAATATAAAATGAAGAAAAGAAGGGGAAAATGTTCTCGCGTGGCGGTGGATAGGAGCGGACCACACACTCACACACACACTCACACACACACACATTGTGGAGGATCGTAGTGTCGCGCCAAAGAAGAGAGCGGCGCGCCGTGTCGTTTTTAATTACGTAAAAATGAGTGTCCCTTTTTGCGCACACGTGTTGTGATTTTTCGTTTTTCCGCGCCATCGTCGGCTCGGCCCCTCTTTGATACGCTCCGCCGCGGTCCACCGGCAAGACGTTCCGTTCCGTTCCATCCGCGGCCCCACCACAGCAGTCGCCTGTTCCTCTTCCTTGTTATGGTTGCGCGCGCCCGTTTCCAAAGTGGTCGGCGGCAGTGGGGGTGGCGGGGGCGCGGTCCACTGCGAGCCAAACAATTGACTGCTCAGACTGTATACTCTGTGCACTTTGCAGCGCAGCAACCAGGACGACAGACGTTAAGTTTACAGTGGCCGCGAGTGGCGCACCAGGCCGGGGGGGGGGGGGGGAGGCGGCAGCAGGCAACAGACAGCAGGCAACAGGCAGTAGGCAGCAGGGCAGCAGGCAGCAGGCAGCAGGCAGCAGGCAGCAGACAGCAGGCAGCCCTTCCCGCGCGTTGTTTGTCGGCCGGTTGATTGCGAGTGGCTCGGCTCTACTTTGGGAGATTGCGGAAACGGCGCGCTGGCGGCGGCAAACGAGTGCGTGAGGACGTCTGTGCGACTGCCGGCTGGCAACGCCTGTGGCGGAGTATACAATACAGCTAGAGGGACCGTGAGTCTCCGCTGCCGCAGCTGTGCTCTGCTGAGGGCGCCTGTAGGGTAGGCAACCCCGAGTGCTGCATGCACGCGTGTCGTGCGGGCTGGCCTACCCTGACATTCGCAGGCGCTCGGCGTCTAGGTCAACAAGAGGAGTCGTAGCGCCGAGCTGTTTCTCGTCTCTGTCGCACTCGTGGCACTCGCGGCACCGTGTGGGAGTGAGACCGCTGCCCGGTCGGCGTGCTGATCGCGTGGTTCTGGATCGGTACCATGACGCGGCAATTGAACAAGATAGTCGTCTGGTGGTGGTTGGGGGAAGGGGGTGGGGGAAGGGGGAGAAGGGGGAGAGGGGGGGGGGGGGGGGGGGCTTCTGCTTAGCCGCCCTGCGACCCGCGGCAGAGAACTCGCTGCAGGAAGCCATGCGAATCCCTCCGCCCATAAAACATAGAGAAACAACGACCGCCGGCGCCCTAGCTGTTTGGCTTTGACCTCCGCCCTTCTGGGCCTCCCCGCCCCGCCCCGCACACAGGGAGGAGATTGTTGAGAGGGGTACGGGCCGGGCGCGGCGCGTCGGGAGCTTTGAACTCGCGGTGTGCTAGGAGAGCGCTATTTCCTCGCGATCGTCAGGAACTAGCTCCCCAAGTCCACGATTTATCCACTCCCACACAAATGTTTTTTTCTTACCGGCGGCCTGGCGCGCGCGTGCTCTGATGGGAATATGATAACGATATCTTGGCGTTTTTGGTTTTTTTTTGGTGTGTTTGTGTGGATCTGCGGGAATCTTTTGCAGAAGAGCGAAAGTAAAGCAGAAGAAATAGCGCGGGTAGAGGGAGATAGGGCAGACGAATAGAAAAGGAGGAGGAGGAGGGGGGGGGGGGATATGAAGGGGCGGGGGAGGACACGGGACACAGCAGCAGGACGGCGCCGCTCGAGAGAAAAGATTCGAGGTGAAAACCGTGTGCGAGAACGAAGAAATAGAACGACGGGAGGGCGCGGACCTAAAGAGAGCGGGATTAACACGAAGCAGCACGCACGGATGCAGAGTGGAGTGAGAGGGGGAAGGGGGGGGGGGGCAGCGCTGTACGGCGGGGACCCCCAGGACCACGGGGACCCCGGGCCGGCGGCCTTCGCAAGAATAATAGGGCGACCGTCGGCGGGCACAGAGGCCTAACCCTCCCCCACCCCCACCCCGCAGCGATCCCTCATATTTCACACCAATCTGTCCTGATTCACGCCCCGGTTGATATTCGACATATCAACTCTCTGGGCGTTATTGAATTCATCTCTAGGCGCAACAGTATTTGCAACCACACTGGCGCGAATTTTAGTGGGCCTTGTAATGTGAAAATATTTGTTACGAACTGCATAACAAAGACTCTATGCGAAAGATGGTTTGTATTTTTAATTGAAAATTCTTAATTCACTAAATAAGATCCCCCCCCCCCCCCCCCCCCCCGTGGGAGACGCCGCCGTGGCCGCACCACGCGCCCTGTCGCCTATGCTTTAGCTGCTGCTGCTGCAGCGGGAGCGGCGGCGCGGCGCGGCCGGCGCGGCGCCCGGCAAAATGGGGTGGCGGCGCGTTTAAATTTACAGTGAGAACATAATAATAACACGTTATTGCAGCCGAGCGCGCGGCAGCAGGAGGGAGGGGGCGGGGGTGTTGAGGGAGCGGCGCGCGGCCTGGACCGGACAGACCCCTGTCAGCCCCACCGGCGCCGGCTGCGTCCCCTGTACACAAGTTACGTCACGCCTCGTAGATTACGGCCGATCCCCGAGGCCTTCAAGGAGTGACATGAGGCGGACGCGGCCGACGACAGCGGTGGCGTCTGCAGCGGCCGCCGGCCGTCCGGGGGGTGGGGGCGCGCAGGTGGGCGAGGTGGGCGGCGGACGGTTAGGGCGGAGGCCGACGGAGGCCGTCCGAGTGCTGAACCAGTTAAATAAATATATCGCGATTGAATTGTCTTTTTCTCTTGTCTCCGCTGCAGGCGTGTGCCGCGCCGGTCCGTCTTGGCAACGCCCTCGCGGCGCCCGCCCGCCCCGCCCCGCCTCGCCCCGCCGCGAGCGACGACTCCCGGTCGCGTATAGCAGACGGGACTGAATCACACTCGGCCCGGTGGCGTGGCGCGGCGTGGCCTGGCGCGGGTGGTGATGTTAGACGCCGCCGCAGACCCCAACCGGCAACCACGCCGCCGACGACGCGCGCCCGGCGGCCACCCCGCGGACCGCCGCCCCTCCCCCCCCCCTTGCCCAAAGGGCGCGCGCCAGGCCAGAGGGCCCACGAAAACCATCTGCCACCCCCTCCAGCCACCCAGCCCCTCGGATCCAAGCCCAGCTGCTAATAACCGGGAGTGCGAGTGTCGACAGTCGCGGCCCATCACGTGCTGTAACATTTCCAGAGCAGGGGAAAAAAAACTACAACCATTCTGTATTGTTTTACATTTTTTGCATATGAACTGCGACGACTGTACTGCAAGTTTTTAACACGATAGAGTCGTTGTGCAGGAGAACACGACGTCGCATGACCACTGGACCACCGCCGCCGCCGCCTCCGAGACAGCAGTGCTGCAGTCCACAGTCCGCACCGCAGAGCTGGAGGAGCAGGCCATGAATCTGAGGACGGCAGCGGGCGGGAGCTGGTGCTGCAGGGGCTGCGGGGGCTGCGGGGGCCACGGCCCGGCGATGCGTCCGCGAGGTCCACGACATGTCGCTTGCGTTTTGTTTAGTGCCTCGTCAATGGCTGAGTGATGAACAGCGGGTAGTAAAAGGTTGGTAATAGCAGTAGTAAGCGTACTCGTGGTGCGTACGGAGTGCACAGCGTACGCGCTGCCAGCGCAGGACTTCCCTTGCGGGCCGGGCCGGGCCCCGGGCTGTCCTGCGCGGCCTCTCCTCGGCCTATGCGGTGGAATGTGCTTTCTCTGTTGCTGCCGCTGCTGCTGCTGCTGCTGCTGCTGCTGCTGCCGCCGCCGCTGCTGCTGCCGCCGCTGCCGCCGAGCGCGCGCGCGTCCACGTCGCGGGGGAAAATGTTCGCACGGTCCCGTAGAGGAACGTACCGCCTGCCCTGTCCCCTCTGGTCCCCTCTGGTCCCCTCTGGTCGCCTCCGCGGTCCCCTCCCGTCTAGTCGGTGAGTACCGATCATCACCGGCCACGCCACGGCCCAGCTCGGAGTGCAGCGGCGGCTGCGGTGGTGGCTCCTGTTCCCACAGCGATACTTCGACCTCGCATCGAACGGAGCACGGCGCGGTGCCGGCTGCTGAGGCCCGGCAGCAGCAGCAGTTAGTGCACACGATTTCTCATCGACGATTCGCACGCTCAGAGTGCTCCGAATTAAGCCCAGAACGGAAGTTAAAAATGAAAAACGCAGGGGAGTATGAGAAATCGCGGTGACCCGGCAGAGTGTGGAGTCCAGATTCAGGTCCAGATCGGGGGTAGGTGAGGTGGGCGGGGCGCCGCGGTGCGTGCGCGCGAACGCGTAGCGTACCGCGGCGGCTCCTTCCCCACCTCAGTGCAACGTCCCGTCTCTGCCTCTCTCTCTCTCTCTCTCTCTCTCTCTCTCTCTCTCTCTCTCTCTCTCTCTCTCTCTCTCTCTCTCTCTCTCTCTCTCTCTCTCTCTCTCCACTTGCCGCTCCGTGTATTTCTGGTGGCGTGGACGTCTGGCAACGACGCCCCTTCGGCGCTCCCCGGCCCGACCCCTCCTCGCCGTCGTTACCACCACTACCACCACCGCAGCCGCAGCAAACGTCCACGACCGGCAGAGCGTCTACAGTCTACAGTATAACCGCCGCAGCAGACATTAAACAAAAACGCCCACTAGCTATGACTACTACAGACCGTCCGCCGTGAGGACGGGGTCGGTGACGGCGAGGAGGCCGCCCCCAACCCCTAGCGTCTCGGCGCGGCGGCGGCTCGCTGACCCCCGCCGTCGTCGTCGTCACGGCCTCGGTGACCCAGTGCACGCCGGCCGGTGACTTGGGCGTCAACAAGCACGGCACCAGCGTCTCGCACAGTCGTCGCTCCGCTGTGGGGGTGTCACGGCGGACGCGGCGGGACGGGTCACCGACGCCGCCGCCGCCGCCGCCACCGCCGCAGCAACCGAGTCGCGAGAGGAGGGTCGGGTCGCACACGCCGAAAGAGGGGGAGTCCAGACGCTTAAATGTGGTGCGCTTGCAGCGCGAGCACCGCCGCCCCGCGGGCCCCATGCCGTGGGCGGGCACTCGGCCAAGGGGGCTGGGGCTAGGCAGGCGGAGCCATGGGCGGCTCTGTGGCGGCAGGCGGCACCGGCAGACGACACTACCAGCGCCACGCCGGCATCATCTTGAACCTCCGGCCGCGGCTCCAGCCGCAGGACGCAATGAAGACGGGAGTCCAAAGCTCTGAGCTAATTAGTGTCTCGGATCGAACCTTTTTGTGTTGGCCGCACGGTGATGCGACCAGCACATATGACAGTTTTGCGCACCCAGAGTGAGGGTCGCACGGGCGCCCGTCGGCCGTGGCCGCGGGTGTCGACGCGTGGCTGCCGGTGCATGGGTGAAAGATGACGAAACACTTTTCACCGGTTTATTCTTGGTGGTGGTTGATGCGGCGCCGAGGAAAGCGCACAGGCCCCGCCGCCCCCGCCGCCCCCACCGGGCCCCGCCCCCACGCAGCCGCCCACAAAGCGATGGACATCGCGCACTTCTCCGATAGATCGGGTTACTGGCGGCAAAACACCAGCAGCAGGCGGCGGTGGGGGTGGGGGTGGGGGCTGCGGCAGCGAGCAGGGCAGCACGGCAAACGGGGCGATCTGGGATTCTTTTCGCTGAAAATCGTAGTGCGAATTTCGACAACATCTTATTAGTACTTTGACCTTTATTTGACTCGAATCTATTCGATTTTTGTGCGCGGTCAGATTTGGTCAAATCGAAGCAGCGCATCGATACGATAGTATTCCCGCGATGATGGGGTTATTGGCGCGGCGCCGTCGAGCTCACGGCACGGCACGGCACCGGCAGCGCGGCCCGACACGCCCGTCAAGACACCGCCCCCCGCCCCCCTTGCCGGCCCCCCGGTCCCGTCTGTCCCCTTCGGCTCGCTTACTTCCCGCCGCATTACGTCACGGGGAGATCGTCTAGACAGGAGTAGTAGGAAGAACGAAGCGAGCGCGACGCGACGCGAGGCGGGGCGGGGCGGCGTAGCCGCGCCACGCCACTCCGCCCGGGCTGCGTCCGAGGCAGGAGGCGCCGCCGGCGGCCTCCGCCGCGGCACGGCACAGCGCCGCTAGCGCCGCCCGCCGCCCCGCACGCGTCCCCGCGTTTGGCACACGACGGCGCGGAGGTGCGGCCGGCTCTGTCCGCGCCGCGCCGCGCCGCCGCTGGCGGACGCCGCGGACGGGACGGCCTCAGGGTGAAGCTAACTGACAGTGACAACCGGCTTAAATGGTCTCCGATAGCGGCGGATGAGTGTTTGTTTACCCGCCGGTGCGCCCAGGGCGAGCCCCCGGGCCACAGCCACAGTCCGCGCCCCCTCCCCTCCCCTCCCCGACTCCCTCCAGGGGAGTACGTGCTCACTTCCGCACTCAAGTGCAGGGCGTAGCGAGCGCCCGCCATGCAGAACTCCCCTTTGAGCCCAGCCGCGCGCCCAGCCGCGCTCCCGCCGCCCCCCTCCAAACTGCAAGCTGCACACCGGCATCCAGTCTTGTCGGCAGCCAGCCGACAGTGAGAGGCTGTGTTTTGCACTGTGTGGCAAACGGGCGCGCCCTATGGCTACACCTCATGGCTTTGGCTACACCTCGTGGCCACACCCCACGGCTACACCCCATGGCCACACCCCATGGCTACACCCCATGGTCACACACCCCATGGGCACCCCATGGCAACACCCAGTGGCAACCCCATAGCTACCCCATGGCCACACCCCATGGCCATATCCCATGGCCAGGCCCTATGGCGGAGGCCTAGCCACGGCAGCGGTGCGGGTTTTCCCCAGAGGGTGGGTGTTATGGCGGGCGGGAGGCGCTTTGCATCGTTTGCTATGACTCGCACTGAAACCGAAACGGGCTGGTTGGTTTACTAGCTCCTTAAAGCCGGTGCGTGTCCGTCCGTCCCTGGCGCAGCAAGGGAAGAAAAAAGGAAAACGAAATCTATACGCACGCGGCAGCGGTTTTCAGACGAGGTGAAAGAACCTCATATTCTTGCCGCATAAAAGTCGGCAAAAGCGCAGAAAAAAAGGGAAGTGAAACGGATACCGACAGACGTCTTGAAAATTCACTGTTTTGATATCAAGTTTCAATGACTGCTTCTACTAGGTCACCGCCCCCCCTCGCAAAAAAAAACAAAAAAAACAACAACTGTGGATTTTCGTCGTGTCCGAATATCCAGATGATCCCACACCGCACGCACTCTCTCCCTCCACTCGCACAGCCACACGCTCACTCCGTCACTCCCCTGTGCCGCTCGCGCTGCACCGTCCGCCGACTATTTTTACATTTCTCCGAAAGAAAGGGGAGATTAGGAGAATGTTGCATGCCGGCCCCTTTGTAGGCCGTAAAAACGGCGAGTAACCGCCCTGTGTCACTCGATCCCCAGCCCACCCCCAGCCCGGCGTCACTGTCCCCCGGCGGCAGACTCCACTCCTCGGCCTTCCTCGGCGGGGGCGGGGGCGGGGGCGTTCGTCAGCCGCCCGTGTGGGGGCTGCAGGCTGCATCCGAGGCTAGAGGTGCAGCAGGTTGCCGGATCGGGGACCCATAATACCACTGAGCCTGTCCCCTGCTGCCGCTGCAGCCGCTGCAGCCGCGCCGCCCCCGACGGACTCCTCCCGTCCCGGTCGGCGGGGGCGGCGGGGGCCCGGGGGGCGTTAGTCAGCCGCGGCACGTCCTCCCCTGCTTGATGAGCAGGAGACAGGGAGAGGGCGGCGTCGGCGGCGCGAGGCCCGCTCCGAGGGCGGCGACCGTTTTAGCTCTCTCCTGGTGACCTACACTTTGGCCATAACAACAGAAAGGCCCCGTCACTCTCTGCACGTCCCACTGGGGCCCCGCCGGCCCCGCCCCTCTGTAACGGGGGCGTCTGTAAATCAAGCGTGTCCCCGTGGGTCCCCAGCCGCGTTTCTGACAAATTGTGCGCCGCCGCGCCGCCCCCTCTGCCCTGGGCTGTGCCCTGGGCTGTGCCCTGGCCCCGTGGGGCTTTCATCAGAACCGTCGTCGATACACCTCGTTCTCGAGAAACACCGCAAACACGGGGTATCTGCGGCCGCCACAATATACCTACCCTTACGCCGCCAACGCCCCCGAGTACGTACAGAGCTTTGGCGTTGTTGTACAGGCGATACATAATGCAGAATACCGCGCGGATCATGGCGCGGCCGAGTCGTCTCGCACAGTATCAGTTTTCAGAGCACACCACCCCTCAAATCACCGACCGAATTTTTATTTTCATTCCTTAAATTATCCAAAGGCGTGTATACCCGATGAGTTTACTTCCGTTTTGGTCGTCTTCTCCGGAGTACTCTATCGATGGTGTGGAGGCTGTGGAGGTGTAAATACTGCAGGGAAGCGCACGTAATATCTCTCTCTCTCTCTCTCTCTCTCTCTCTCTCTCTCTCTCTCTCTCTCTCTCTCTCTCTCTCTCTCTCTCTCTCTCTCTCTCTGTCTCTCTCTCTCTCCGCCCTCGATTCTTTGGGTTTTGCCCCAGATGCAGCGGGGCGGCTGTGTGTATAAAGTTGAAGCACTGACGCGTGTAGCTCCCCCGAATCGCGGCACAGCCCGGCTGCCCTGCTCGCAGCACAGCGGCAGAGCACAGCCCCACGGCGGTGGCGTTTATTCCCGATAATCCCCGCCCGTTTGATGTGACGAGACGAGACGAGACCCGCTCGGCAAGCAGCGCCCCAGCGCAGCCCGACCTCCCCGGCCTCCCGGCTGTGGGTGCGGGGGGCGCCGGGGAGGGGAGGCGAATGTTAGCGTTAAGAGGTGTCGAAGGATAGAAAGGAGTGGGGGGGGGGGGGGGGGTTAGCGCTCCCCGACGTGCTGGCGTCCCGCGGGCTGCCGCTGTACCGCCGCCGCGCCCATGGAACGCCCCCTGATTGGCCAGGCCTGCCCAATCGCGGACGGCCGCGGCTACGAGGGGCTGGAGGCGTGAGGGGCCGGAGGCCAGAGGTCACCTGTCATACATCTGTTCCAAACGGGAGACAAGAAAGTATTGGCGGGGCGCGGGGGCGGCGGCATGGCGGCGCGGGGGCGGCGCGGGGGCGGCGCGGGGGCGGCGCGGGGGCGGGGGGCGTTCGTGAACAGACTCAACATTGGAGGCGGCCGGCTATTCTCAGACATGATAAACAGTGGGGAAAAGGGGAGGGAAAAGGGGAAAGAAAAGGCAGAAAGGCAAAGGACCAGAAAGTGTGTGTGTGTGTGTGTGTGAGAGAGAGAGAGAGAGAGAGAGAGAGAGAGAGAGAGAGAGAGAGAGAGAGAGAGAGAGAGAGAGAGAGAGAGAGAGAGAGAGTGACAGAGACGGCTGCCGGCTGGCCGGCAATATGAGAAATATAGCAGGCATTGTCCGCAGTCTAACAAGATTCGCGAACCCCCGTCACTCGGCAGACCGGCCGGCACCACCAAACGGACAAGCATCTTCCCAAGCACACACACAGACACACACACACACACACACACACACACACACACACACAAACGCACACACACAGGCGGGCAAGGCCGTGTGTGCCACATTTGGAGGACCCCCTCCACCTGGTCATGTCGTCCTGCGCCCACCCCACGCTACGGCACCCCCGTCAGTCACCCCTCACCTCACCTCTCTCTCTCTCTCTCTCTCTCTCTCTCTCTCTCTCTCTCTCTCTCTCTCTCTCTCTCTCTCTCTCTCTCTCTCTCTCTCTCTCTCTCTCTCTCTCTCTCTCTCTCTCTCTCTCTCTCTCTCTCTCTCTCTCTCTCTCTCTCTGCCTCCCTCTCACACCCTCCGCGCGGCAGCCCAAATGCACGTCGTGCCAATACTCATTGAGCCGCGCATCGCGGCATTATCTTAGCACGGCATCGCAGGAGGGGGGAGGGGGACACAGGAGGGGGAGGGGGGACGAGTGGCAGAGGGGTAGGCGGGGGGACATCCGCCGGGGAGACGGCAGGAGCCGCTTGCTGGCAAACATTTCGCGCGACGACAAATTGAACGAGAGGGCGCCATGCAGGACCCGCAGGGACCCGGGCCGGGCCAGGCCAGGGAGAGAAGAGGGTGATGTTCGTTAGTGATGCAACCTGTGTGTGCATGCGCGCGCGCGCGTGTGTGCGTAAGTGTGTTTAACAAGCAGAGAACGGACACACAAAAACGGATCGATGGCACGCACTGCGTGTGTCCCTGACCGACGGCGTAGACGTAGAAACGGGCGAAGGAGACTGGCCGAGATTACTCCTAGCGTTCAATGTCTCCACGTCAACTAGGGCGGACGTCTCCAGACTTTCATCCGTTCGTCGTCCTGTTCATCGCCGTCCGTCCGTCATGCGTCCGTCGCGCGTTCGTCGTCTGTTCGTCGTCCGTTCGCCGTCCGTTGGGTGTTGCGTTCGCATCGCACCGCCTCTCATCTATGGGGTGCTTAGGTTTAAAATTAGAAGGCGCTGGGCGAAGCGGTGCGCCGCGGGGGCCGCACTGCGCCACGCCGCTGCGAGCGGGCAACGCGTCGCCACCACGCACTCGCTAGCGCCCCCAGCGCCCCTAGCGCCCCGCGGCCCCCGCGGCCCCCGCGGCCCCCCGCGGCCCCCTCGGCTGTAGCGGTTTGCACCAAAGGTGCCGTGCCCCCGACGAGCTGCAGCCAGCGGCGGGGGCGGGGGCCGGGGGCCGGGGGCCGGGGGCGGGGGCGGCGGGACGGGACAGCTGCGGGCGGGAAAACAACGTCGAACCTAACTAACCAGCTGGTCTGATGCGTCGGACCGGGCAAATGCAATGAATAGTATACGTCCCGTACCACGAGTTTGGTATGAGAAATATCGCTGGAACGACGTCCTGCTCGGACGAATGTGAATGTGGCGGCGCGTGCGGCGGCCGCTGATCCACTCAAAGCGAGACGGTCGAAATTGCACACGAGAGCGCTCCGGCCCCCCGGCCCCCAGACCCCTTCCGGCCGTGACCAGTAAGCAAATAACTAGTGCCACGCTGCTGACGCGTGTATACCCAGACAAGCAGTTTCCAGGCCGGAACAAAACCTCTCACCTCCCCGCTGGCCGGCCGCGTCGGTGTCGGCGTCGGCTGCGGCTCGGGGTCGGCGCCTGGAGAGAGAACTTCACAGGCCGTAGAGTTTGGCCGAAAATAACAAGGATAACAGGAGTTGATACGGGACCCTGCGGTGTGAAAAGTTACGCATCACGCGCCCCGCCAGCCACGAGACAACGTCAACAGTTCGCGCGTGCCGCTTAACTTTTTCACACCGTAAGGTTCCGCATCCGCTTTTGTAACGTCTTCTCCTCATTTCTGGTCAACCTCCACCCCGGAAAAGGGTATTTCGGAGAAGCTTAAACCGAAAGTGGAGAAGACGCGTAAGAAGAAGATAAGCGAAAACAGTATGAGGGTAACCGCAGCAGAGAGTATCTCCGCCACGGCGTCAGCCACGAGCCAGCTCAAAATTTCTGGAGGCTTAGCTCTCGCTGACGATATGTCACGACCCTTTAGTAAGCTCGCACAGCGCAGCGATAGACCGCGTAGCCCGCGGATCTACATACCCGCTGTGTGTCTCTACTAAGTGGTCGTGACATATCGCCAGCGAGAGGTAGGCCTCCAGAAATTTCGAGTTGGCTCGTTATCGACGCCGTGGAAGAGATACTCTCTGCTGCGGTTACCCTCATACTGTTTCCGCTTTTCTTCTTCTAACCTGCTTCTCCACTTCCGGTTTGAGCTTCTCCGAAATACCCTATACCCCATTGTTCAGACCCTCCGCTCAGCTCCACGGTGCCTCGCGCGGTACGCGCGGGGACCAACCAGGGTCCCCAGGGCCCACAGGGACAACACGTCGTGCGCTCCAATGCGTTGCCATGGCGACGGCCACACTTAACGCAACAGCGTGGTTTTTCGGACCTCCAATAATGCTTCTTTACGAGCCGCGGGGCAAACTGTGAGCCTTACTCACTCCACGTGAATCAGCCGACCCGTTCTGACTGTCTGACGGCTCACCTACAATTTTAACAACCGATCGTCCGCGAGTGCGGCCGCTATTTCGGAAGGCCCGTTTACAGAGCAGACGATGATGACCTGTCTAAAGATAGGAACCCGCGCGGTTTTTTAACCCGCCCGTTACGCTGTCGATCGCTAAAATTGGCGTCGCCTTATTGTGTTGTGTTGTGTGTGTGTGTGTGTTCACGGCAGTCGAACGATGACATCACCTCAGTCTGGGCTCTAAAGTCTGGCCCACCAAAAAGGGGGGAAGGAGGTGGGGGAGGACAGAACAAGGAAACCACCGCCGGCTAAGGGCGACAGCTTACTGCCATTTACCTGTGTGACTGCGATTCTTCGCTGTCCATTGCAGCACTTCCAGCAGATGAATTTTCCTCTCTCTCTCTCTCTCTCTCTCTCTCTCTCTCTCTCTCTCTCTCTCTCTCTCTCTCTCTCTCTCTCTCTCTCTCTCTCTCTCTCTCTCTCTCTCTCTCTGGCCGGCGCCTCACGAATTAATTAATATTGATCAGGGCTGCGTCCGAGATACACCGGACCTCGCCTTCCTCGAGGCGGAACGACGACGACGACGAAGGCGCGGGAAGACAAGAGGAAGGGGGGAGGGAGAGGGACGGGCGGCCCCGACAACAAACGGGCGACTCCCGGACGCATCCCTACCGCACCGCACCGCATCGCCGCTTCGCCGCGGTCGGCAGGCCGGATTGGTTGCGATCGGCACTTCGCGACCAAACTGCTTGTGACTGCGGGGTGTCCGGTAACGGCTGCAACTCAATGAGAGAGAGGGAGAGGGGGAGGGGGGGGGGCTTGTTGCCTCAAGGCCTCCGCGCTCACGGTTCATTGATTGAACACCGTATAAAACGTGTCCCACAAATACCCCCAACAAAGTCAAGGCAATAGAGTACTCCGGAGAAGACCGAAACGGAAGTAAGAAGTCGTAACGAAGAAGAAGAACGCTGCACAAAGTAGAGAAATCGAGTGATTTTTTAAGAAGAGAGGGGTTCCGCAAACGCGATTTCTCATACTTGGTCCAGCGTTCTTTTTCTCCGTTACCACTTCTTACTTCCGTTTCGGCCTTCTCCGGAGTACCCTATCTCGAGAAAATTTCCCGACGAACCAGCTAATGATTGGTAGAGAGGTAAATTTAGTTGTTGTTTCTTTAAACGAAGTATGATTAATTCAGTTTTGTTTATTCGTCGTTCAGTATCGATAATGTTCGCAGTGCGTTGGGCGCACCTGAGCGACACGGCGCGAGGCGAACGGTCTGGGTGGTGGCGTAACGCGGCCCGGAGGGGTTGAGGGGGTGGGTTAGCGGAGCGGCACCAGACTTTTTATTGCCCATTAAGAAGGGGGATGTGACACGCAGGGGTGAACGGCCAGCTAAGGCCGGTGGAGTGAGGGGGTGGAAGGGGGAGGATTGGTCGTGTCTGACGCCAAACTAAGGAGGCAGCAGACGGGGCGCGGCGGCGGCAGGGGGGGGGGGGGGGAACTCCCCCGGCGTGGATGCGAGCCAAATTTGAAGGTGTTGCGCATTCTTCCATCAATTACATGTGATTTGCAGGTTTGCGGAGAGGAGAGTGGAGTGTAAGACACTCACCACAGTTGCGGCACAGCACGGTGCGGATGGCGTGGACGCCGGCTCTGCTCCGCGGGACGGGTGTGCCTCTCACGGTGAAGTTGTGGGGGCCGACGCGGTCGGCGAACACGATGAACTTGTTGCCGGACTTGACGCTGGCGCGGACAGGGGCGGTGCTGGAGGACGGCGCGAGGCGCGACAAGTCCTCGCACTGCGCCAGGTGGCGGGCAAAGGCTCGCGGCCTCTCCGGGCCGGGGGCGGGGGGCGCGGAGGGGGGCGGCTCCACGAACTGCAGCCGCACCTGCGACCGCATGCGCAGCGGCGGGGCGGCCACCGCGCCGCCCCCGACGGCACCCGACGGTGCGTCCTTGTACACGTGCTGCACCACGAAGGTGACGAAGTACGCGCCGCCGGGCCCCGCCGCCGACCGCGAGCGCGCCTTCCCCTCAAACACCGTGGTGGCGGCGTACGCGCGCGCGCCGGCGTCTTCGCTCGCGCACCAAGCCCCGCCCCCTTGCCCCCCATCCCCATAGTCAGTGAACTCTGTGAGAACCCCCTGCCTCGCTGGCCGCCGGCCCCGCTGGTCGCGGGGGTTGCGCCGAGGGCCGCGCTCGCCGGCGTGGCGGAGGGTGGACGCGGCCGCGGTCGGTCTGCCGGTGTCGGCGGCCTCCTCTGCTGGCTCCTCGGCACCGGCATGGTGACGGCCGCCGGCACTGCGGGGGTCTGAGGGGGCTGAGGCTGGCTAGTCCAAGGTAAACGCCGGGACGACGAGGCGTCCGTGGCAGCCGGCGAGGACGCCGGCAGTGTCCGTGACGGCAGGGCGGCGCCCAGCACAAGCTGTGTCCACGGGCCGCCCAGGAGGACCACGTACAGCAGCGCGAGCACGGCGGTCCGCACCCGCCCCCAGGCGCCCCCCAGCCCCCGCCGCTGCCCCCGCCGCCGCCCCCGGAGAGGACTCTGCTGCTCACTGTCCGGGCTGCTGCAGGTGCTGCTGCAGGTACTGCTGCAGGTGCCGCTGCAGGTGCTGCTGCAGGTGTCGGGCGCTGACACACACACATGCGGCACGCGGCACTGTCCATGAGGTCCATGAGGCGGGACGGATGACTCGCTGCCTCCCTCGGTCGGCTTCATATCCTGACGCTGGCTGACCCCCAGGTCCGCCGGCTGGGCGTGCGCCGCTGCCAGCCGCTGACGCTCGGTGGGGGTCGGGAAGGCTCCGTGTGCGCCGTTGTCACGGGCTTGAGGGCGTGGATGTGGGCGGTGGGCGCTCGGCGCTACACGCCGCCTCGGGCCGCCCCCAGCGAGCGCCCGCCTGGCAGGAACAGGTGGTGGTGGTGTCTCAGGCGTGGACTCTCTGAGCAGCGCGTCGTCGTCGTCCTGGTTGCGTCGGTGGCGACCGTCCGTGCCGCCGTCCTCGATTGGCTCCTGCTGGTACACGTCGTCGAGGAGGAAGGGGGTGACATGGCCACGGCCAGGGTGGAGACGGGCTTGCTCAGGTTGTCGGTGCTGGTTGAGGTGTCGACATGTCCACAGCAGGGCACAGCAGGGCTCAGCAGGGTTGCCGGCCCTGTGCATGCACGCGCACGGCCTGCCTACAGACTCGCCCCGACTCGGTCCGGCAAAACTTGGGAGCTCGACGGAGATCGCGGTACGGCACGTCACGGCACGTCACGGCACGGCACGGCACGTCACGTGTCGGTGTGGCACGGCAGTGCCATGGCGGGGTCCCCGGGGTCCCCAGAGCGCGGGGCGGCGAGTGCGGCACGACGGACGAGGCGGGACGGACGGGACGGGACGGACCGGTGCGGCCGGTGGAGCCTGCAGCCTGCAGGGACCTCACTCGGACGAGCTCTGTTCGCAGACTACCAGCAGGCAGCAGGGGGAGGAGAGGGAGAGAGCACCGACAGCCGGGCCGGGCTCCGCGCCGGGCACCGCCAGCACCGCCGGGCCCGAGAGGGGCGTTGGCGGGGGGCCCGGCAGGCCGCGCCTCTCTGCTCTCACTCCCCCCCCCCCCATCTCTCTCTTTCTCTCATTCTCCCCCCGCCCCCCTTTGGATGTGTGTAGATCGTGCGTCTGATGAAGTGTGGGAGAAAGGATCAAAGAAGAAGACTAACACACCGTCGATACTTCTCCAAGAGATCAACCCCCGCCTGACGTGTCGGTGCGGAGCACCTAGCCACTAGCACAAAGAGTGATTCCTCTTTAACGTTAATTAAACACCCCCTTTCACACCGACACCACCCACGACGTCTCAAGTCAGATAACGCGAGTAGAACCACCGACAGTTTCAAGTTACCAAAACCATGCGCAAGGAAAATTTCATGAAACGTGCGGTGGGTGGAAGTGCTTGCTTCGGGGAAGTTGATCTGCGTGGGGGTAGCAGCAGAGTCCCGGGAATCACGTGCTTATAGTTCATGCCAATCAAATACCTATCCGAGCCTGCAGGCTCCGTTGGTAGACTCCGCTCTCTGATCTTGGTCGGTACAGCTTTAATGCTTCGGTTTATGTATGATATGTGGCAACAAATATTAAGTGAAACTCGCTAGCAACGTTGTACAGTATTACTATTCGTGACCTCGGGGGTTTCCCCTCGGGTCTTCTACAAAGCATGTTACACCTCTGAACGGGGCGATGAGCCGCTACAATTTAGCATCAACCACCACCCAAACTGTTCGATCGGGGCGGGGGAAGACAGTTTGTTTGTAGAAGCGGGGAGAGAACATCTTCTCTTGAAGCCGGCGCTGTGCAAAGCCTCAACGCTTGTCGCACAAAAACTATTGAGCTTTCGTTTTTAAAGAATCGATCCACGAAAAAAAAGGGTGGAAGGTGAGATGAATTTATGTGTACCTGTGCAGGTTGAGCTGAGCTACACTCATGGGGCGGGGGAGGTTGTGGTGGAATTCATATCGTCGGGGTCGCTGAGCTGGGCGAGACACCTCCCCCCTCTACTCCCCCTCTGCAACTCGCGACATATATTACAATGCTTTATAAACGTCTCACTTTTTGAATCACGTCCAAAGCAAGTCCAGGTCAAACTTTGGATGCGTTCCAAAGCTCACTGAGTCATATGACAGCGCTTACACACACACACACACACACACACACACACACACACACACCTACACACTTACACACTCTCAGACCCATAATGAGGAAGCCGTATCGAAAACTGATACTTGCTATTGTGACGGGTCCAGTCATCGCCTTCATCAGAGGGAGCTCGCTAATTATTGCGGCTGAGAACTAGACAGAGCCCTGGTAATCGCAGTCCCTGCCTGACGTTCGTTGGGTGGACGACGGCTGCGGCAACTGCACGTCCTGATGATCAAAAAACTAGCTGATCCAAAATAAATGACCCCCTCTCGACCTCCCTTCCCCCGCGGCGCCCGGCCGTGTGTGTTGACTGATGCCCCCCCCCCCCCCTCCTCCTCCCGTCCGCCCACACCGCGCTGCGTGTCCACACTGAGGCTTGGCGCCATTGCAGCGCCCCGCCGTCGTCCACCCGCCCACCGGGTCGAATAGAGGTTTCCAATGATACTTGGAAACGGAAGTTGACGAACAAACACCCTTCCAGACTGGAAACTCTCGCGGGCCGGTATGAGAAACATGAGTGGCGTTTTGAGAGAATTTGGTGCGGCCCTTGATTGCGAGCTTGATTGTCAATATTTCTCATATCTGCTAAGGAGAGTGTCCGGTCTGAATGTGTTTTTGCTCTTCAGCTTCCGCTTACTAGCCTCTATTTCTGTGACTGGTTTCTTATCGGAAATACTGCATATGGAATCAGGAGCGAGTTCAGGCGAGTCCATAAAAGGGTTCTCCCGCGTCCGACCTTTGGGTTCTCGGAAATCGGCGAGGGCGGGCCTCGGTCCCCCAAAGCGCACCTAGGTAAGCGCCTTGGAATCCAGTTTACACGACTCAGAGCATTTCTTTGCGCGCGCGTGGTCGGGCACACACAGTGTGGTCGGGCAGCTCCGCCCAGACTGCAGTGTTCTCATGACTTGAGTATCCTGAGGCTACTTAGTAACAACGCGGCGTTAACAACAGGAAATTTTACCGAGGAATGCGCCGAAACTCCGAACATACGCGAGACGAAAAGATCGTCGTGAGGAGAAGTACCAACAGGCGTATACGTTCGACCTGCTGCCAATTCCCTTTATCGGCTTGTTCCTTCCCCTCTTCTCTTCCTCTTCAGTTCCGCCCCAGTTCCCACACTTCCCCCGCCCCGCTCACGGCCCGCCCATCCGCCCGCCGCCGCCACCGCCACCCGCGCTGGCACCGCCGCCTTCGCTAGGAGACGAACCAACACTGCAAGAGGGCAGTGACTGGGCAGGGCAAACATCATCCATTTCAGGAGGACGCGTGCCAATCCAAAGAAGGGGAAGGGATGGGTGTCTGCCCCCGGGTGAGTTATGAGAAATTGTCGTGGCGCGGCATAAAAAGGAGTCCAGGAGGGGTCCGGGTTATGTCGACCACCAGAACACAAGATGGGAACCGGGACTCGGCTCTGGTGTTGCAGCTGGTGTTGCACGGGGCCCCGGCTGCAGATACTACATCTTCCTTCAATTATTTACTTTGCCCCCATTTGTCGGTTCGCCCCGCCGATAGTTTGGCACAGCCGCCGACCACCGCCACAACACCGCCGCGGCACCAGGCCAAGGGGCCGGACCAGGAGAGCGCAGCAGCAGTAGCAGCAGTAGCAGCAGTAGCAAGTGCTGTGCTGTTCGCGAAAACCTGCCACGGCCCGATCGGGGGCGCCGTCCTCGTGAGACGTCCTGCAGACACGAGATTCACTTGGCCTCGGTGCGTTATGGTGTGATTGTGGAGCGGTGCGCCGCGGGCAGGGAGTGTGGCGAGGCCGACGAGGCCGTACCGAGCGGTGCACGCCGTCCTCAGACGCCTCAGACCCCTACGGGCCAGGCCGGGGGCCGGGGGCCGGGCCGGGTCGGGCCCCCACAGGCGTGCCGGCGCGACGCCTTGTGCGCGCGTAGCGGCGAGTTTTTCATCAGCCCTCGCTTGGAAAACGCGCGAAATCTGCCGGAACGAATGGGCACAACCAACATCACACCGGTTCAGGTCTCCCCCCCCCCCCTTGCTGGGGCAGCCGGGGGTGGGCGGGGGGATGGGGACGCCCGCTGCCGCCGCCGCGTCGCCGGCGTGGGTCGCGCGGCGGAGGACGCGAAAGACGCCGCCGTCGCGGTCCGGGCGTCGGCGCAACACGATCTCTGACAGGCTCTTAAAAAAGCGAGAGAAAGAGAGAGACAGACATACAGACAGAGAGAGAGAGAGAGAGAGAGAAGCAGGGAGAAAGAAGGCTCCCTCTGATCCCGCCTCCCTTCACCAAACGGCCGAACCTTTCACTTGCTGTCACTAGAGCAGCTGATCCAGTCACGTCCATTTCGCGCGGCCGAGAGCTGAAATGAAGAAGGAGATGAACAGGAAAGTGTTTGGGGAGGGGTGGGGGAGGGGCAACAATCTTGTTTGTGTGTTATTGCGGGATATAACACGTGCGGATGGAGGCAGGGGAAAGCGCTGCGTCTGGGACTGCAGGCAGAACTCTGCATGCGTGTGTGTGTGTGCGCGCGCGCGCCACGGGCAGAGGGGGAGGGGGCCGTGGCGGTCTCGAAGGGTCGCGTCGCAACGTGTCCCGCGTCTCCGTCGACCCTTCATCTATTTTTACCGCGATTTCGATCGCAGTGAGTCGAGAGTGGCATCGGCCCCACACCGGGCTCGCGCCGGGCCCCCGCCGCCCCCCGCAGCCCCCGCCGCCCCCCAGCGGCCCGGATCATGGCCCACGCCCACCGCCGCCGCACCTGGGCTCAGACGCACCGCAACGCACCGCCCTGCCATCACGGCGTGAGGGGCGTGAGGGAGCGAAACGGTATCGTCACTAGAATCTCAATAGAGTACTCCGGAGGATCCGAAACGGAAGTTCTAATTCCTCACAAAAAAAAAGGAACCACGGGGGTCGTATGCAAAAATTGCATTTTTGGAAGCCCGCACTTGCGACATCCCCAGCATTCTTTTACTCTGTTACGAATAGAGGTTTCGAACGACGCTCTGTGGCGGAAGCTGAAGAACAAAAACACTCCCAGCCCGGAAGCTCTGGCGAGCAAATATGAGACATTTTGATGCAAGAGGGCGGCGCCAAATATATGGCAGATAACTTCCAAATTCACTCAAAACGCCATTTAAGTTTCTCATACCTGCCCTCGAGAGTTTCCGGTCTGGCAGTGTTTTCGTTCCTCTCGGTACTTCCGTTTCCAAGTCTCATTGGAAACCTCTATTCTCACGCGGCGCTTCCTTCACAACCAAACCTGCAGCCTGCAGGGAGTCAAACACGACTGAATGGCGGGGTGGGGCGGGAGAGGGGTCTTGTTGACCTGCAGGAAGTGGCTCGGCTGTGCACCCGTCTGAAGGTCGCCGCCGAGGGTTGTCGGCGCCCTCCCGCTGCCAATATAATGCGTTCACCAGCACCGCGACGTTTCCGTGTGGCGCCGTCTGTCGTCGCAGGACGGTGCGGGACGCGCGCGGTGCTTGGCCACCGACATCAGGGATGAGAATAGTGGCTTCCAACGAGGTTCTGAAGCGGAAGAACAAAAACGACACTTCCAGAACGGAAACTTTTGAGAGCTGGTATGGAAAAAATCGATGTATAAGGGCTCCCCTAATATCGGAACCAATCTCTAAATTCAATCGAAACCCCATTTAAGTTTCTCATACCTGCGCCCTCTTCTGAGTCACCGTTTTTTTTTTTTTTTTTTTTTTTTTTTTTTTTTTTTGCTCCTGAACCTCCTTTTCCGAGTCACATTGGAAATCTGTATTACGCTAAACATCAGTTATTCGATGATATTTTTTTTGTGGTATTTTGTAAATGTAGTTACTCTGCCTTGGACCAAAATGTGCTGATGCCAGGTGACTCGTGACTGCAGATTCCGCTGATAGCTGGGAGCAGCTGGGAGCCCTAGGACCCATCCGAACTGCGGCTAGGCGGCCCCAGAGGCGCTGAGCGCTGACCAGCGCACTACACGGCTGCCGCTACCGCCGCTACCGCCACCGTTATCTGCCAGCGGCTCGCCGTTTTCGCGGAATGCAACGTGATCTTGTCGCGTCGGCGCGGTGTAGCCGTCAAAGAGGGAAGCGCCACGGCCGATGGCCGGTGACACACACAGACACACACACACAGACACACACACAGAGAGAGAGAGAGAGAGAGAGAGAGAGAGAGAGAGAGAGAGAGAGAGAGAGAGAGAGAGAGAGTGTACGTACACGGTGATGCGGTAGACCCGGGCGCCGCGCCGACGCCGGCAGATTTTCGCATGCCGCCGCCGCCGCCAGAAGGGAGAGAGAGAGAGAGAGAGAGAGAGAGAGAGAGAGAGAGAGAGAGAGAGAGAGAGAGAGAGAGAGAGAGAGAGAGAGAGAGAGAGAGAGAGAGAGAGAGACTTCGCACTCATGTCCTTCCATTACCTGTCCTTCTCGCACCTACTGCCTCAGTTCGCCGTCGCCGCCACGCGCAGCAGCGGCGGCGGTGGCAGACCAAACGATATTGCTCCGCTTCGCTCCGCGTAATAATCTGACTTGTGTGTGCAGAGCCGGTGCAGGCCCGGTGGGGGAGGCTGTCGCACCTTCGATGACGTCACCTGCCCGCCAAACATTTAAATGGAAGTTGTACGGGTACGGCCGTGCTGCACGATTAAGTTTCTCCCCCTGCTGGACAATGAGCCGCCGGTCGCACCGCTGCCCCCCCCCCCGCCCCCGCCCCCGAACCCCCGCCTCGGCACAGTATCGGTCCAATTTGATACGTAGAAGGGCCCGCGATGCCGCCAGGCCGTTGCGATGTAGAATTCCCCGCAGCTCGAACAGCTGCTCGCTGCAGCGCCGCTGGGTTGGTGCACCTGCACACGCACGCACTCTCTAATAGGGTGTTCCGGTATGAGAAATTGCGCGTGCACTCTGCTGGCACGGCCGCTGGTTTTAAATTTCCGCGCGGCGCGCGAAATAGAAACGCTAATTATTGCTGCGCTCCCGACTGCTGAACTCGCGCCGCCCGTCCGGCTGCTTACTGCCCCGCGGGGAGCGACTCGGTCTTGGTGACGGTGAGGGTGACGCACCCGGCCCGGCCCGGCGGCGGGGAGGGAAGGAAGCCCCCGGCCGGGCCTCATCCGCGTTGGGCTCGGCGGGGGCAAACTGTCGCCGGTGCCGCATGACGTAAGGCCGGCCAGGACGGTGTCGAATTTGGCGGTCTTCGCCATCCGTCTGCAGGCACGGCCGGCACGGCTGGGTCATGAAACAGTCCCCGACGGCCGCCGTCAGGGGGACTGCCCCGCCCCGCCCCGGGCTGGCTGGTTGGTGTGAATCGGAAAGCCGGTGACGGAGATGAGAAATTTGGAGGCGCGCTCTGACTGGTGGTGTGTTTCTCATACCTGCTCCGGGCGGTTCCCGACCTGGTACCCGCTCCGTTTTAGGATATCTCGTTGACAAACTCTGCGGGTCATGGGCCGCTGTCGTCGCGGCCTGTCGAAATCATGTCCTGGCCGACGTGTGGCGCCTAGGCTGCGCCGGCCTCTCCGAGAACTACACACAAACGGCGGCGGGGGGAAAAAAAGAGCAGTCGCCTGGTGTGTCCCGTATGCATGACGACACACGGCCACTGCCGCCCGGCCCCGCCCGGCCCCGCCAGGCCCCGCCAGGCCCCGCCCGGCCCCGCCCGGCCCCGCCCGCCCCGCCAGGCCCCGCCAGGCCCCGCCCGGCCCCGCCCGGCCCCGCCCGGCCCCGCCAGGCCCCGCCCGGCCCCGCCAGGCCAGAGCCTTTTATGATCGACGCGGGCCGACGCGGCTCATCCCGCACATCAGCACGAAAGGGCCAGTCAGTCTGACCGAGTGTACCACGTTTTTTTTGGGATTCTTTTTTGCGTGTGCGCGCGCCTGCCCCGTTATACTAACTTTTGGTACATCTTGAAAGAAAAAACAAAAAAAAAAAAAAAAAAAACTCAACAAGAATTTTGATGGCCGTAATTGCAGGTTTGTTTTACACGATTTACGAAATGCAAAAACATTTCATATGCGAAACACGCGAAAACAATGGCGGTGCTGCCGTGTCTGCTGCGACAGCTGTACGCGTGACGGCCAGAGAGGATATTTCTGTTCAGTCCAACAGCGCCGGACAATTTCTCATTTTTGCGCACAAAAAGTACTTTATAATGGACCTCCCTCGGCGTGTTCACGTCCCTCCGCGTTTTGCATATCGCTGCAGCGGCACCACTTATTGTTCTATACGCACACACGCACGCAGACGCGCACGCACGCTGACGCACACACGGGCCGAGGGGCGTAGCTAGCCGGGCTGGGTGCGTATGGCGCGGCGTCCGTCCGTCCCTCCGTCCTTCCAGCGATATGGCCACGATGGCCCATTGTTACTTGGGCGCGCACTTACTTGTCGCATTATTATATGGCGTTGAGATGGCGGCAGTAGCAGTCTCTCTCTCTCTCTCTCTCTCTCTCTCTCTCTCTCTCTCTCTCTCTCTCTCTCTCTCTCTCTCTCTCTCTCTCTCTCTCTCTCTCTCTTTCTCTCCCCATCTCTCTTCCCCGCGCTGACGTCGCTGACGTACTTCGTTATTGTTGCCGCCTTTCGGCTGCAGCAGAATGCGTGTGGTCTGTTCGCGCAGCCGCGTTTTGCCGTGTCTAGCAGACGTTACAACGCACCGCGGCCACACCGTTCCGCCCCCTCCCCCCGCGTCATCTTCCTCCTCGATCTCCTTCTCCTCCTCGCCCTCCTCCTCCACCTGAGCGTGAATGTACGTGGCGCATGGCCCTGGCCAGGCCCTGGCGGTGGGCTGGGCGGCCCAGTGACCCAGTCAGTCAGTCACAGCCCCGATGACGGGACGGTGGCGGTGGTGGCGATGCCAGGCTGACTTTTGGCTGACCGCCTCCAATATATATATATATATATATATATGAAGGTGGCTGGCCGGCTGCCGGGCTGGCCGCCGTTGGTACTTCCCGCAGCCCCAACCAACCAACAACCCGCTGCTTGCCGCTGACGACGACGACCCGCAGGTTAGCCTGGTTGGTTCCCACCATCGTGCGGCAGAGCCCCAGACAGACATGCTGGCACTATGGCACTGGCACTGCCTCTCCCTGTCTGTTCGCCCAGTTCCGGGCGGCGGCGCGCTGCAATGGTGTGTGTGTGTGTCTGTGTGTGTGTGTCTGTGTGCGTGTGCGTGTGTGTGTGTGTCTTGTAATTTCGACCTCTTTCTAACCCCGTTTGGCACACGGCGGTAGTACCTTGCCTGGCCGACATCGACTGGCTGGTTTTCGTATTTGAGGGGGCGGAGAGGGGTGGGGGTGGTCGTGACTCGCGAGTACCGCGTCCCGGGAAATCCCCGTCGGTGTGCCGCGAATCCGAGAAACGCAACGCGATTCACAGATCCCGAACGGCGTTGCTGCAACTCTAGCCGAGGAATGTAAACGCATAGAAGCGAACCCCCAAAGTCTCAAATAGAGGTTTCCAACGAGACTTTGGGAACGGAAGCTGAAGAACAAAAACTCTTCCAGACCGGGAATAGGGTATTCCGGAGTAGAGCTTGACCGGGAACGTGAAGACGACAAGAATCACCAAAGCGGATACGGAAGTCTACGGTTTGAAAAGTTACGCAGCACGTGCCACGCCGTCAGCCACGAGCCGACTCAAAAATTTGGAGGCTTAGCTCTCGCTGACGATATTTGGGCGCCCCTTGCGCATCGATATTTCTCATACCTGCTCACAAGAGTTACCGCTCTGGAATTATTTTTTTTCAGCTTCCGTTTCCAAGTCTCATTGGAAACCTCTATTGTAATGAAAGGTTTTGCAACGGATCGTAGATCTGACCGTTTCTACCGCTTTTCGCCAAGATTCAAGAACAGCGGGAGCATGGAAGCGCAGGGGGTGTCGTGCTTTATGGGACACGGCGGTCCCACAACTGTAGTGTCCTCTCTGCAACGATAAACACAACGACGGCTCAGGGCAGAAGCGTGTGCTGGCGCCACGGACAGGCTCCCCCTCTCCTTCCTTCTCTCCGCGCTACTTTGGAACTCTTTTTTATGAGCGATGCCCAAGTAGGGAGTGGCGCAACTGTCACCAGTACAGGGCTGGCTGCTATGCGGCACAGGCAGACGCGACTCCAGCACACGGGCACACACACACATACACACACACACACACACACAGACTCATAGGGGATGGGAAGTAGCAGACAGGAATCCTACAGCGAAAGAAAATTCACATTTCAATGACAAAAAAAAACAGAATTCTAGAAATCACGACCGCGGCCAATTTTACATGGATTTTCGTAAACGTTAATTTTTATAAGCCCATCATGTTTTTAACGTTATGCCACTGACTACCCTCTTTGTGAAACCATTCTCGCCCGACTTCCCCATCGCCGTGCTCCTTCACCTACGAGTACTACCACTAGAATTAGGAATAAGTTACATGGAACATTCGCGGTCACCCGGACCGGAGTGCGGTACGGTACGCGGTACGGGCACTCACTGCATTGCGGGCCCCACAGGCTCCACTGGCGCGGGGTATTCCGGTCGACGCAGGGTATCGGCACGGCCGTACTCCATCGTCAGAGACGAGGAGTAGCAACACACTCTATCTCTCTCTCTCTCCCTCTCTCTCTTTCTCTATCTCTCCCTCCGTCTTCCCTCTCTCCCTCCTCGGAGGCAAGTCCGCTGCGGACCCCAAACCGCCTGCAGAGTCGAGGGTACGCAACCCAACACGCACTCGCGTCTCCAGCCGGTGTGTTTGCCTATCGTCCGTCTGCAGGGCGCTCCTTGTCTCTCTCACCGCTGCGCCCGGCGAGTCCTGCGTCGGCAGCCCATCGAGCCCCGGGGCGTACGATGTGTTGCCTACCCGGGGCGCCTCGGGGGGCGACGTGTGACTGTAGGAAACGAACCCCAGACAGCCTGGCAAGCATTCAAAAACAGTGTTTTTTTTTTGTTGAAATTTGTTAGTTTGCAGCGTCTTGCTAAATTCACCCTGTTTTGTGTGTCTCCCCCTTTTCAGGCCTACCAAAGAAAAAGAAAAACCCTGCAAGTTTGAATGTCAAATTATCATACAATACGCCAGCCTCTTCACCGACCGTGACACATCTCTGTTTAGAACGCACAACGAGTGGTCTGTTCTGAGCGCGCCGGCGGCCCCGCCCCGGCCCTGGGCAGACGCAGGCCGCGGGCTCCGCCACTGTTTGTAAATCTGCCAAGTGTACGACTTGGCCCACAAAACCATGTCGCGCTTAAATTTCAAACTTCTAGAAAATGCCGCACACGTGAGATTCTGGGGTGCAACCACCTACACCACCACCACCACCGCCGTCCGGCAGGCAGAGGTAATATGCGTACGTCAACATATTGTGCCCGTTCTCGCTTGCTCCTGTGCGAAGGGTCTAATGAATGGGTATGTGTGTGTGTGTGCAAGAGAGAGAGAGAGAGAGAGAGAGAGAGAGAGAGAGAGAGAGAGAGAGAGAGAGAGAGAGAGAGAGAGAGAGAGAGAGAGAGAGAGAGAGAGAGAGAGAGGAGAGAGAGAGAGAGAGAGAGAGAGAGAGAGAGAGAGAGAGAGAGAGAGAGAGAGAGAGAGAGAGAGGGAGAGAGAGAGCGGGAGAGAGAGGGGGCGGGGGGAGGCGGCTGGCTGGAGCCCTCCGCTGGAATGCGGCCAGGCGCGCGCGCGAACGCCGTCACCTTCGCTTAGGGTGTGTAAGGATCGCATGCAGGAAGGCACTATCAGTCGCACGACCGCTGCTGTTTGTTTTCGTCGTCTCTTTCTTCTTTTCAGCTTCTGTCCGATGAGCATCGCGGTGGTAGCAGCAGCAGCAGCAGCAATAGCAGCCCTGCTGGCTGTGGCTGGTGCTTTTGCTGCTGGTCTTGCCTCTGCCATGGTCCATGGCTTTGCTGCTGTCGTAGCGTTGTTATATAGGATAGAGGTTGGTGCGGCGCGGCCGAACTAGCCTGGACCATATTTCTCTGTTCGCCACCACGCACACACACACACACACACTGTCGTCCTTCCTGTGGGGGGCCTTGAGAAGATGTTCGCGGTAGCTGCTTGCGCTACCTGGGTGGCGGCCGTGGCGAGCGCAATTACGATTCACGACCAGCTTCGCAATTAGGGACCCGCCTGGACACCCCTGTGAAGGCACATGGCCGGGCGGGCCGGACCTCGTACCGCGCTGGTCCTGTGCCTCCCTCTCTGTCACACCACCCCGCATGACCCGGAAACCCGAAGCCGAGGAGAGAGACGGAGAGATCACGAACCACTCGCGTAACGACACGGCGGTCTCTAAAGTCAATCCGCCTCTCGAAACTGTGCGGCGAACTATACGTGCGCGTGCGGGAAATAGCGGGAAATATTCGTGTTCCTTTGAGCTTTGCTGGGTATGAAACTGCATGTCTGGGAATCAACTGAAAAATTAGTTGCGACCACTAATATTTTTCCTCTGTGTAGCTGTGAAAAGGGTGCAAAAAAGCGGTTGAATTGCCTTGTCATAGAGTGTGACTTCCTTCGACAACGACGGCGGCGGGCTGGAATCCCCGGTGGCGGCCGTGCTCCTGGAGAAGCCGGAGTCCGCGGCCGACGCGCGGACGTGAGGGAGGCGCCCCTCCCGAAATGATCGCTGCCTGGGCTGGGCTGGGCTCGTTAAAGCGACGACTCTGAAAAACAAACGCACTGTCGGCGACCATTTCTACCCGCGTCACTCAGTCGGCCGGGCGGACGAACTGCGGCGGCGGCGGCGGCGGCGGTTCACGTGCAGGAATGTGCGAGGCGCACTGGGGACGCAATCGAGTGCACCGGGACGGCTGACTGCACCGCGGCGGCGGCGGTCATCATCGGCGACGTGCGCGGCCGGCTACCAGGGGGGCCGCGGCCGCCGGGGAGGCTGCGCCCGAAAACACCGCCGCGGCGGCCGAGCACAGCGGAGGGCAAGCGAAAAGAAATGGTTCATCTAGTTTCCTCGTTCTGAGCGAGTCCGGGATGAGGTCCCGCGCATTCCTTTTTCGAACTGTGATATTTTTGTGGATATGGCCAATCATCTTCGTGGTATTGTTGTCGAAGGATTCCCGTTATCCTTGGCGGAGTATTTTGCGTTTTTACACATAAAAGTTGGCGTGTGTAAAGCATATTAGTTTGAATCGAGCGTTCGTGTTTTTCTTATTCCTTTTTTTTTTTTTTTTTTTTTGGGGGGGGGGGGGGGCGAGTGCACGAAGAAAGTGCGCGTTACCCGCGGAACGCATGTGGTGGTGAAATAAGGCCTCAGCAAGGTGACGTGTGCCTCGCGGACAGGTTTCCAAACTGGGCGTCTCATTCAGCTGCGAGGCACCGAGATTTCTTGCCAAATCTGATGTGTTCTGTTCTTGTGAAGGGTTTCTACGGGGTCGGCAGCTCAAAGCACTCTGCGCTTTAAAAAGATTCTTCGGAGTAAATAATTTTTGTTTTCATCTTTATGTGCTGTAATTGGGCTTTTGGGGGTATGGAGGAGATTGAGGCTGGTGAAATGAGTAGATGAGTGTTCTTTTACAAAACATCCTTGTATAATTCACAACACTGATGTGAGGACACACCCTCTCATCTAACGGTAACACGACAGTCCTCTAGCAAGAGGGAAACGTAGAGAATACAGTTTGCGCTCTGCGCTATCTATAAAATCAGTACTTAAATAGGTACTACTGAAATATACTCTGAAAATTACGTAACAAATTTACAACAAAAGTAAGGAAATTACTATAATTAAGCACAATAATTTAATGATATGTCGATCTTATTTTAATCAACTAATTTTACCCGAATATTCACATGGGGACGACATAGATAACAGTACGGTTAAAAAACAACACATGACGCTTCGCACACACACGCACACACACAAACATATGTAACATATGTATATATACAAATATCGCTATTATACATAATTGCACTTATCGCCTGGCGCATTCCGCACTTATGCTCCTATAATAATCATACAATATAAAAAGAATGTCAGGACACGAGACGCTGCAACGTGATCATCGCAGTCGTCTTTAGTTACTACTCTTCATATGGCATTATGGCATTTTCACGGGCTGGTTTGGCATGGCAAAACGAGACAATAATATAAATGTAATGCTCACATGGCACGCAGAAAAAAAAAAAAACATTCCCTTTCGTCGGGTTGCGTTATTTGTACGGGGGCGAACTCACGCCCATGCGTATGTGTGTGGGAGAGCTCTCCTGTGTTCCGAGTGTGGGTGAACATCGGGCCGTCCGTATGTCCCCCCCCCCCCTTCTCTCCTTCTCTCTTTCTTATTCTGATGTGCATGCAACCGTGGTCGCAAGAAGGCAGAGGTGACAAAAATTAACACACAGCGACAAGTTATTTCTAGAGTGAGAGAAAACGGTTAAAAATATCAGAAGAGTCCGAACGACATGCAATGCGTGTAAAGAAATGAAAATTTAGATTTTGTGTTAACGTGGCGGTTCGCTCGCGTAATTCCACAGTTATTCTTGCTGCCCCGAATGACAGCGCGTCTCGTATCATTCCCCTCTGATTCCCCCCCTGACGATGTGGCGTGTCGTCTGCACGCGGAGATGTCAAGTCTAGCTTCCGAGAGTTTGAACCGTTCCGCCACATAAACAGGCGTGCCGCGCGCCGCGCCCGCCGAGGGCCCGCTGGGCGTGACTTCACATTTAGGAAGCAGCCGCCGCGTCAGTACACTCATCGAAATGTCGCACACAGACTATCAAACCTTGGCGCACGGTATTTCAGAAAAGAAAAAAAAAAAAAAAACAAGAAGTAATAAACTATAAATTATGTCCTGCCGAGCGGTGGCAGTGATAGCCCATTATCATGCTTCCTCACTTAACATTGTACGCGTTGGCTCCAGCTTAACTCACAAGAGTAAACGCGACGCAGCCGCCGAAACCTACCTCCTACAACACCCCTAACTTCAGATCACAATTCGTAAATCGTCACAGGTACATATTTTTACTTATAAACAAATTCATTACCATGGTCCACATAATTATACAAATATTGAAAAATGCAACAAGAATAGATATTGGCCCATTTCAGTTTTCAGTGTCAAGTAATACTGTCCCAGGCAATGTCTCACAACTGGCTTGCTCCCGCCTTGGGGATTCCGCTTCTACAGGGGTGACAAAACGGCGGCACTTGCTAGCGAAACACGTCGTATGATATTTCGCCGCCCATCGATATCGCGCCCCGAATGCTTCTTGCATCCGTCGGCAGTAATGGCTTTGGAAAAGGCCACTCCCGTTAGTGTTGCAGCGTGGCCACACCACTGTGCACCGCCGCTGCCGCCACCGCTGGCACGGGTCGAGGTAGGTGCCCACTGCTAGGAGCCCACGCGCTCCGTTGCCGTGCCGCGCCGTGCCGCGCCGTGCCGCGCCATGCCCGCGTCTCTTTCCTGTGCAGGAAGGCCGGCGAGATGCTCGCCCACGGCTCCGGGCAGGGCCACGGGCGGGCCGACCCGGGACCCGGGGGACTGGGACTCTCACCTCAGCGCGGCCCCCGCGGCCCTCGCGGCCCCACGGCCCACACCGACGATACCATCGCGGTGACAATAGTGGTCCTGCCCCCCTAAAATCTCCAATGTGCCCGATCGACACGATTGAGACGTTTCCGCGGAGGAGGAGAGGGAAATGAATGGAATGATGGTCCCAGGGCTGTTCGTTCTCAGTCGAGGAAAGCATTGTGACGAACAGCACTCTGAGAGACTGACGGGAAAAAATAAAATAATTTGGGTTCGGAATGAGAAAATTGGTACTCTACTTATGAGAATTCTGGCCGTTCGTATCGCCCCAGTTGCGATTGCATAAATCAATTCCTGCGACACACACGCACACACACACACACGCACACGCTGTCCCTTAATCTCACTCACGCACCGCTCGCACACTAGCTAAAGTCCGTCATGAACGTGGTGTCGTAGAAGTCGTCGGACGTGAGGGCGACGGCGGTGAGGCAGGGGTCCACCAGGTCGGCGATGACGCCCATGCCGAGTGACGGCTCCGGGAAGTCGGCGAAGTCGGCCGACAGCAGCGAGTTGTGGTCGGCGAAGTCGTCGGCGAGGCCCTGGCTGGCGCTGAGGCTGGAGGAGCTGGAGGCGCTGCCGCAGCCCCGGAACTGGTCGAACGTGGGCAGCGGCAGCCCCATGCCCAGCGAGCACGGCGAGTCCGGCGCGCCGAACAGCGGCGGCGCGTACGCCGAGGGGTCGTCGGGGAGCGGCGAGCAAGAGGCGGCGTCCGCGACGTCCACGCCGTCCAGGTCGACGTCGCAGGCGTCGCTGGGGTGGCCCTCTGACTGCTGCTGCGCGTCCCGCTCGCGCACCGCCTGCGACAGCGCGGCGATGTACTTCATGGCGAGCCGCAGCGTAGTGATCTTGGTGAGCTTCTCGCTGGCGCAGGCGGGCGCCGCCGTGTGCGGCACGGCGCGGCGCAGCGTCTCGAACGCCACGTTAATCTCGCGCATGCGCGACCGCTCACGGGCGTTGGCCGTCTTCCGCCGGTACTTGCTGAGCGGGGCGGGCTTCTGTTTGGGCCGGCTGGGCCTGGACGGCTGCGGCGGCTGCGGCGCGTGCTGCGGCGGCGGGTGCACGTAGCCGACGTGGACGCGGGCCACGGGCGCGGCCACGGCGCCGGCCTGCAGCGCGGCGGCCAGGTGCTGCTGCTGCGCCTGGGCCTGCTGCCGCCGCAGCTCCGTCTCGGCGCGCTTCTTGAGGGAGCGCGGCCGCAGCGAGTACTTGTCGAGGGTGCCCACCCCGGCGACCATCCCGGCGGGGATGGGGCCGAGGCCGCCGAGGCCCGGGTGGTTGTTGTTGGAGTCGGACGCTATTCCCCCCTGCAGCTCCATCCTCAGGGCATGGTGGTTCACGCGCTCGGTTCGCACTCTGTGTCACTCACGGCACGGCACGGGGCAGGGGTACGGGCCAAGCCGGGCCGACGGGGGCGGGTGCCTGCGGGAGGCTAGCGGTTGGGGCTCTGCCGGGGCTCGGGGCTTTAGCCTGGGCAGCGGCGGCAGCGGCCGGAACACCACTGAGCGCAGCGCCAGCGGCCGCCGGTCGCCAGCATCCCGGATCGGATCCCCGCCCGCCGCCTGCCGCCCCACCTACCTGGCACCGCGCCACACCGCGGCCCGCGGCCCGGCCCGTGCCCCCTCCTGCCGATCCCTCAGCGCGTGGCGCCCCGCGTGGCGGCAGGAGGAGTTAGGGGGCGCTCCCGCACCACACCTCGCCCGCCGACGCAGAGGCGGCCCCGCCCCGCCCGCGCCCCGCTCCGCCGAGCACACCAGCGGACCCCAGCGGACCCCAGCGGGCACGAGCGGGCACCAGCGGACCTCAGCGGGCCCCAGCGGGCACCAGCGGGCACCAGCGGGCACCAGCGGACACCAGCGGGCACCAGCGGGCACCAGCGGGCACCAGCGGGCACCAGCGGACACCAGCGGGCACCAGCGGGCACCAGCGGGCACCAGCGGACACCAGCGAGCACCAGCGGGCACCAGCGGGCACCAGCGGGCACCAGCGGGCACCAGCGGGCACCAGCGGGCACCAGCGGGCACCAGCGGGCACCAGCGGGCACCAGCGGACACCAGCGAGCACCAGCGGGCACCAGCGGGCACCAGCGGACCCCAGCGGGCACCAGCGGGCACCAGCGGGCACCAGCCCACTGCGGCTAGGCCGGGCCCGCCCTCGCTCGCTCCGCTCGGGCTCCGCTCGGGCTCCGCTCGGGCTCCGCTTGGGGCCCGCTCCGTCTCCAGCCCCGCTGCCCTGCCCCGCTGCTCCTGGTGGCCTACACACGCACTGTCACACCCTCGCACTCCGCCGCTCCGCCCGTGCCGTGCCGTGCCGTGCCGTGCCGTGCCGTGCCTGTATGCCGGGCCTTGCCTTCCGTTGTGTTTCGCCCATCTCGTTGTTCCATTCATCATCTCACCGTTCCATTCCACACCGGTGACCTAATCGTATTACCGCCGGCCGACCTGCGCTCCGCGCTCGTACGCCCCCATACAGCCAGGAAAAGAAACAAAAAGAATAACGTGAACTCAGGCTCACTCATATACGACCAAACTGTTTCGTTAGATTTGGTCCATTTTGCCGCAAATACAAAATTAAGTACGAAGGCAAAACGTGGTACGCCTGGTGATTATGCAATAATTAAAAGGGCGTGCGATCAGGTCGTCGTACCGACTGGCCGCAATTGCCTTTTACGTATCGGATCATTTGTCAGCGCAGCGGCCGCCGACCCGACCTTTCCAACGGCAGCGATGGTGATGACGATGACGAGCTGCTCACAAACTAGTACATCACGCCGCAGTGTACCCCGGCCGGTGTAAAAGGGACCACTTACCCCCCCCCCCTGAAACTGTACCCCCCAGTACACAATCCCTAGGGATGGTGTACCCCCGAGTCGGTTGGTGGGGGTACACGGCCCCTAGGGATAGTGTACCCCCCGGGGGTACATGGCCCCTAGGGATAGTGTACCCCCCGGGGGTACATGGCCCCTAGGGATGGTGTACCCCCGAGTCGGTTGGTGGGGGGGTACATGGCCCCTAGGGATGGTGTACCCCCGAGTCGGTTGGTGGGGGGGTACATGGCCCCTTGGGATGGTGTACCGGGGGGCACCTCCTCCCTGGGGGTATGCCATCACTGCCACACCGGTGCTCTGCGCTCGGTGTGAGCACAGGCGCCTGCTGGGTAGGCAGCCACGACTTCGGCACGCACGTGTGTCGTGCGGGCTGGCCTACCCTACCGTTCGCGGGCGCTTGCCAAACATGTCGGTTTTTTTTTCGACTCCACTCTTATCAAACTGCTTCATTATCTGATAAGTTTAAAGATGGACGGTATTAAGACCCTCGATAAAAAAAAACTTTCATTTATTTTTGTGATTTTTTTCAGTGGGAAATAATCATGGATGCAGGACGCTGACGACGCGACGACGATGATGTTGATTGACAGGCGCCGACAAATGCAGTGCGGAGCAAAAGGAGTGATTGGAGGAGCAGGGGTTCTGCAGAAGCGAGAGATATCGCAGGTAGCCGTCGATTCGAGTGCGTTACCATGCTGTTCGAGTGAACTGGACGGGGTAGGGCGGGGCAGGGCAGTCCGGAGCAAGGCCGAGTAGCGCAGGGCAGGTCAGGGCGGGGCGGGGCGGGGAGGCCGGGGACAGGCTGGTCCAGCCGCTGCAGTGCCCGCACCGAGACCGCGCCGCTGGCCGGCCGGACGTTCCCACAGAGTAACACATTCCACGGCTTCCACGACTCGGCGGGGGCTTCGCGAGGGATTCGCGTGGGGCCTCTGGGGAGCGCTCTGGTCCATCACAGACCCGGGGCGGGTCGAGGTCGATGTGTCACCCCAAGCGGCGGGTGGCGGCACGGCACGGCGCAGCACGGCGCGGCACGGCACGGCAACGGCACGGCACGGCACGGCACGGCACGGCACGGCACGGCACGGCACGGCACGGCACGGCAAAGGCATGCTCGCTGTGCTCGCTTCTCTTCCCCACAGCCTAACGCTCCGAAACAATGAGGGTCTTCGACGCGATATCTGGCCGTCAAATTCTGCTTCGGGAGAGCAGCAGCACCAGCAGAGCCTTCTCCCGTGTCATTTTTATCTGATATGGGGTTCTCTTGCGACATGTCTCTTTCTCTCTTTCTCTCTCTCTTCTCTCTCTCTCTCTCTCTCTCTCTCTCTCTCTCTCTCTCTCTCTCTCTCTCTCTCTCTCTCTCTCTCTCTCTCTCTGTCCTTTTAGCGGCGCCAAATCGGATGTTTCATACACCTCGGCGTGTGAAGGGCAAACCGGGCAGCGAGTACGCGCCGGTGCAGTGCTGCATGTTACAGGATGCATATCACTGCGACTCAATATGCCTCGTTAAACTGAATACCCCCCCCCCCCCCCCCCTCCTGGACCGGGCGCCTTGTGGATGACGTCCCGTGATCAATCAGCAGACAATGCTGCCGTGAAAGTACGCGGGCGCGCGCGCGCGCACCTCACCAGCCGCCGCCACCGCCGCTGCAGCAGCACCCTCCAGTCCATACGTCGCCACACGCCATACGCAGGCAGGCATGCAACGGGAGAGTCTTTTGCCCAGCGGGTCCCCCAGCGCGGTGGAGGCAGGACCCGCCGGCACCCGCCAGGACTCTTATCGAACGCCGACACTTTGTCCTGTCACTCCTTTGGGCCTGGGCTGGGCGTCGCGGCGTCCTCTGAACGTCTTCTCTCTCTCTCTCTCTCTCTCTCTCTCTCTCTCTCTCTCTCTCTCTCTCTCTCTCTCTCTCTCTCTCTCTCTCTCTCTCTCTCTCTCTCTCTCTCTCTCTCTCTCTCTCTCTGTCTCTCTGTCTCTCTGTCTCTCTCTCTCTCTCTCTCTCTCTCTCTCTCTCTCTCTCTCTCTCTCTCTCTGCACGGCCACGACGGCACGCGGCCGATAGTGCGGTGGCAGCCTGCCGCTTGTTACGCCGATCATATTATTGGCTAATCGGCAGCCAATCACGAGGCGCTATCGCCCCGCCGGGATCGGTGACGTCCCGCACCTGTTTGCAGATGACACCGCCGCGGCCGGGGGGTAGTGCAGTTTCCCTCGGCCACCGATTTTAAATTATTGTTTTTTTACATGGTTATTTTCTTTTCTGCTGCATTGGCGGAGGCCGCGCGGACAGAGATGGCTATCGCCGCGCTGCCGCCGCCGCCGCTGCCGATTTTAACGAACGCGCCGCCGCTGGAAACGGATTCCGATAGAGAGTCTAGGCTGGGGTAAAGGGGTACGGGGTAGACTGGTTGGCTTGTTTCCTTCGCATCCAGCGACGAGAACAAGATCCCTCTGAAATTGTCTACACCCGAAACGTTTGGGATATTTCCCGCACGCGCTGCGTTTTCTAGCGTTGCGTGAACGGGTCATATGTTTAATGACGCTGCGAGTCGCGCCGTGATGCATCGCGTGTCGGAATCAATGCAATCACCGGTGCGGCTGGGCCGGGCGGCCACGGGCAGCCACGGGGCAGCCACAGGGCAGCCACAGGCAGCCACGCACATAGCCTACTTGTATAAATAACTGACTGATCTGTGTCGCGGCACCCGCCGGCGCATGTTCCGTCGTCCGGGAATAATATCTTATCGGTCTGATCATCATTTCCAAATGCCGCGGAGCCTTCAAATGTGTGCGTGTGCACCATTTTTGTGGTGTAGCTGCAGAGCTGAGACAGTCGGTCAGCGGGGAGTTGAGTTTTTGTGGCGCCGGAGCTCTGTCCTGCCCGCTGTGTGCAGCATCTCAAGTGGGCGGTGCAGTCCGGCCAGACGCTGCCACAGACGCTGCCACAGACCCCAGATCTGGCCCTTCCGTCCCCCGCCTCCTCTTTTCCGAGACAAGTCCGAAAACTGCAGCAGCGGAGCAGGCCGGATTAATTACAAACGGAGAAAGCGACAGTGTCGAACAGAGAGGAAGGACGTGGGACGTGTGGATGGGTTTTGTGCAGCGCCGCTAGAGGCTCACCCGGACCCGTGCGGGGAACCTCAGCGAAACAGAGTGAAGGAGTTGGTTCAACAGAGCAGTTGTTAAAGCAAGTGCTCACCACCCATGTCGACTGGACGTACATATTAGCCCTGCCTTCAATCATACCGCCCCCCTCAGCCGAGAGGTCCGCGGAGAAGAAACGCTCGCTCGCTGCAGAGATTTATGCCCTGTAAATCACCCTCACGAAAAACCTATCCCCGCACCCGTCCCTCTCCTATAAATACCGTGATCGGCTGTCGTCTCTATCGGCGCACGCAGTGGCGCGTGCCGTGCGCCGTCACGTGCTCGCGTGCCGCGGCGCGTGCAGGCGCGTGCCGCCGCGTGCCGTGCGCGTGTCTGAGCAAACCGATATTCAGCCCCGCGAGCTGACAGCCGGTTAAAATAATTTTACCATTATAATTTTTTTTTTTTTTTTTTTGTAAATGTTCCCGCCGCGTAGTCAGTGATACGCGTATGAGAAGTTGCGGTGGCGACGAGCGCGGTCAGCGAGAGGCAACGCGATCCAAACTAGTTGAGACGTTCTGTGATTCACTTAGCCTTCCCCGTCGACACTTTGCTCGCGCCGTCTTAGTCCATATTGGGACCGCGAATGGAGATGTCCACGCCATGATACCCGCGGCCGGGCAGGGCCCCCAGCGCCAGCGCAGCACGCCGGACACGCCGGACAAAATGTGGCATTCATGCGCCAGACCGTTCATCATAGCAATATGCAGCCGCCTTACTGCTGCTCCTTCTCCTCCCTCTTCTTCTTCTTCTCCTCACTCCTCCTCCTCCTCCTCCTCCTCCTCCTCCTCCTCCTCCTCCTCCTCCTCCTCCTCCTCCTCCTCCTCCTCCTCCCTCGGACGGGTGGAAGATTTCAGCCTCCGGCGGCGTTCAGTAATCGCTGGCTCACACCCATCAGTCACCGATGAGAGGGCGCCGCCGATACGACGTCACCGGCCCAGGCAGGCGGCCAGGGGCCAGGCGTTTGATGGCCGACGTTCATGACGACTCGCTGCACTTTCAGCAGAACCCGCAGCAGCCGATTTTTAAAATCTCCGTGCTGTTCGTCGCCTCACCCTCCCTCAGCACACCGTCGGCCACGTTGGCCCCGGCACCCTTAGCATATCGCCGTTTGTGGGATGCGACGTACTAACCGCAACGTTTTACACCGCTGTTTGTTATTTGGTGTCGCGCCATTTTCATTTCGTGCGTTTGGCGACGGTGGCAGCGGAGCGGACTGTAAAACTGTGAAGGATTTTACATCGGTGAATGGGATTTGTGCCGTCGGTCGCGGTCCCAACTTTTCGCACCATGGCCTCTCCCTGCCGCGGGGGCTGAGTCATGGTGTCGCTCCCTCCGGCTCGGCTCGGCACGGTTTGGCCGTTGTTGTCTCGGGGGTCAGCGGTCGTGTCAGGTCGCCGCTGCCGCCGGGGCGGTCCGGCCCGGCCGGGACGACGGCGCGGGACGGAACACGGACGACAGGACAGCTCACCGCAGTAGCGATCCATTCCGCTGACAGTTTGGGTCAGGGCTGTGCCCAGGCTGTGTCGTGTGTGCTCCGTGCCCTCTTGCGGTGGCTCACCACGGCGCGGCCTGTCCGCTGCTTATGGGTTTTCGCTTTTATTTGCACCCACCCGCTCGCCGCTCCGGCCCCGGGCTCGCCGTGTGCAAAGAGCTGCGGCACAGACCTAGTGTGCGGTCTGGACGCCACGGGAGCCGCCGCAGTAGGACGAAACTCGGGTACCTCCTCCGGGAGACTTCAGAGTCAGCACGAAAATCTCTTTCTTTGTCCTTAGACTTTTCTTTTCTTTTTCTTCCCTACCGCGCGCCGGCGGTCGGCTCCTCCCAGACAGAAGGCGGTGCTTGATATTGCAGTCGTCGCACACGACAGAGGCGCAATCTGAAAACACACACACACACACTCACTCACTCTCTGGTCGTATTCTGCGCGCCCCTTGTACTTTGGGGCCGCCTGGCCCGCCATATAGTAGGGCATAACTCACACGACGCCGTTTCCTCTCTCTCTCTCTCTCTCTCTCTCTCTCTCTCTCTCTCTCTCTCTCTCTCTCTCTCTCTCTGACAACAACAATGCCTGGTGCATTTTATTCCAGTCTGCTCACGGGAGTGCGTACGGCACCCATCCCGCCCCGCACCAGAGGACCGCCTCAGTTTTCTGTGTGTGTGTGTGTGTGTGTGTGTGTGTGTGGTTCTTTGAATTCCTGCCGTTTTCGCGTTAGGCTGCAGTTCGGGAGCCCCTCTCCGCAGCCCCTCTCCGCACACACATCATCCATTCGCCCGCTTCCAGGTATGACGCTCATCAATGTTTTCGACAGCTTTCATGGCGGTGCCCGGCGGTGCCCGGCGGTGCCCAGAATGCTCGCAGGCCCCGTCTCCACCCTGACGGCTTCGTGACACATTCGGACATGACGGACAAGGAGACTGCAACTTTTATTTTCGACCGGCCGACGACGCTTTGCGATGTGACAACCGTGGAAAAGCTTGGGGAGGCCGTTGTTAAGTTACGGCCAGGTTCATCGTTGGTAGCTATGCGTAGCTATGAGAATGCTCCGGAGACGTCTAGGAAGAGAACGTCGATGTCGAAAACAGTCGCGAAGAGGGATCGGGCATCGTCAGAGCTCCTGGGACCCTGTCTGACCGCCGCGTTCGGCGATATGATTCGCATCGCAGAGGAAGGGGAGGATCCGGGACGTTAAACGCACCAAACAAGAAAAAAAGAGGAGTCACAAAGAATAAAAAAATGAATCGACGCCGCGCCGCGGGAAAAGAAATAAGAGGGCGAGGGAATAAATTGGAAGCGTTCGATAACGAGATATATCGGCCCAGATTCCGCGCGCCGCGAATGCAAGCGCACAGCGAGCGGGCGCACATCATGTTAGCTGTCAGGGCCCGACAATAATTATTGATACTTCATGGAAAGTGAAACAATCAGACGGCGGGGAGGGGATGAAAGCACGCAACAGCGGTGCGCCGGCCGGTGCAGTTACGCGCACTTCTTCTTGGTGGTCCGGAGCGGCCAGCGGACGGGACACGGGCCGGGACGGGACCCTCGTGGTGGCTGTCAAGGCGTGCAGCGTGCAGGCATGGCATGCGGACCATTCGGCAGTGCCATGGGCAGAGCAGTGCGCCAGCGGGGCGAAGTGATCGGAATGCGCCGTGGTCAGTTCGGCCTGATCAGAACGGGCTAACCTAACTTTACCTGACCTAACCTAACCAAATAACCTCCTTACCTAACCTGACCTAACCTCGCCGGACCTAACCGAACCTGGGTAGTCAACCCGGCCGTGGCGAGACCGGCGCTAACCAACGACAAGTTTACTCCCTGCGTCGTTCGACCTTTCCGTAGCAAACGCCCCCAGTGGTGTTTGAGCCGCACTTTGTTTTGTGTTCATTAATGCATAATTTAGCACTAAACTATAAATCGTGTCAGTTGTACCGTATATTGCTATAGAAATGGCTTTTCGCAGGTATAACTGAACGCAGAGAAAGAAGGACAGTCGTCGGAAGGAAACCTAACCAAGCTTAAAAAATAATCTCGTTCAGATTCAGCGTTCGGAACTGAAGGTATCCTCCTCTGGGGACGCTCCTGCGCGCTGGCTCCTACATCGCCTTCCGTCCGCCGGTCCCTCATCCCAGCACGACGACGTCAATTTCAAGTCGTCGATACACGACATATAAGAGAGCAAAAGCCGGACGGGAAGACGGTCGGCCGCCGCGGCTCTGCAACATTATTTTCTCTCTAGGAGGGCCGCCGCTCGGCCGCCGTATGGCCGCGCCCGCACACGAGATGGCAAATTGAGAAAGGTTAGGGAAGCGGCCGGCGGCGGCCACTATTGTTCGGCGGACGGGGGCCGACGGGGGCCTCCCGGTGCACGGCAGGCCGGCCGGCAACCGTTCGATCGATCGGTTTAGTCGTAGAAAATGTCCGGCATCTGAGCTGCATCCGCAATACGCCGCTGTGACGACGGGCCAGACGTCCGCGCGCTGGGCCTGCAGCGGGGGGGGGGGGGGGGGGGGGGCAGCGCTGCTCATGCACTCGGTGCACGTCCGCGGGCAGCAGGGAGCGGCGGGGCTGGCGGGACGGGGCCGGCGGGACGCTGTCCGGCCGACGGCGTCACCCTCGCCGATTCCCACAGTGCGCGGTGATACTGCACCGGTCAGTTGAGTTCGGCCGCCGCCTTCCTCCCGTCCCGCTCCCGTCGTTGCCGTTGTTTCTCGTCCTGGGCCCTCCTCGGGAGTTCCTCGAGGAGCGCGGCGCACGGCGAAACGGCGTGCTGCGGACAAAAGTGTGGTGCGTACAGACGTAATGAGGATTATTCCGATGCGCCCTGTGAGAACAAAGCGCGACGGCCGACAGATCGGGTGACTTTTTTTTTGGGGAGGCGAAGGGAGAGAAGGGGGGGGGGACATAGTCAAACGGTCAATAAACTGCGATTTTGACGAATTTGGTGGGTTTGAAGTCTTTCAGAACCTTCTACGGTTTTTAAAAGATTTCGAGAATTTGGTAGACATGATTGGATTACGACCTAATGCGGGTTGTAACGAGGCGCTTCTGTCCTGGAAATAGCAAGAGCGAGAAAAAAAAGGGACTCTCCCGATCACTTCGTTCAATTGATGGTTGCTTTTTTTCTCGTTTCGAACAGTGCGGCGTCGAAAAAACACCGTAAATGAAAGAATGAGCAGAAGGGAGAGATGGCCTCGTGACCAGTGGTCAGCCTCAGGCGGTGACCCGTGGCGCCCCCATGCGGCGACCCCCGCCGTTGCAGCGACACACTACACTGTCCGGATCTAATTATCCGAGCGAGACTCCCTCGTCTCGTCGAGACATAACGATATGGCGACCACTGAGGAATTCTGAAAGTGAAAGAGCAAATGTCATTGGTGAATTTCCTTTCAATCTAAAGGGGTGTGACACGATGAATTGACATCACTTCATGTTGAAACAATTGGCGGCAATATGCACCACACACTTTGAGAAGAAAAAAAAATTGAAATAAAATCGCAGGGCTTCCAGCGATGGACAGTAGGGTGCTCTCTGATGACAGCCGGTGGTTGCACCGGCGTCCAGTGCGCGGTCTCCGCCCGGTCGTTTGTTCAATTATACGAGGCAATTGTCGTTGAGGAGGGCACACTCCTATGAGAACATAAAAGTTTTTGTTGGCCGTCCGGCGTGGCCGTGTTAACGACGGCCATTAATTTGTTCACCGGGGCCACAGGAGGCAGGCCGCGCCGCGCCTCACACGACAAAGTGTGAGCGTCTGCCAAAGCACGACCAAAGCAGGACCATCGGGACCGTCTAAATCACTCGGCACCGCGGCAGGGAAACGAATGGTGCAGTCCTAAAAGCGTGCAGGTGGATGTTTAGCCGGCGCAGTTTCAAAACAAAAGTTGTGAAGCGATCAATCAAACGCATGTCGTCAGAGTGGCGAGCACCTACACGTATCCTACTTACGTCAAATTTTTCAGAAATCTAGATCTTGTTTTGAATTTGAACGAGGCCGGATTATGCCATGTCCTCAAGTGTGCGAACGTCGTCTAAACCCACAGAATCGACTGCAGGCATGGCTAGCGGAGTGTACTTAGGCAAGCTACTGCCGTGTATGAGAATTGTCATAACTCAATGCCGCTGCCGGCGGGGCCCCTTCCAGGAATGGAGTTATGTTTCGTCACCGACACTTGCTATTGCTGTTCCCCGGGGAGATTAGTGTCCCTTTCGAAGCGCGCTTTTATCGGGATCTCGATACTCTCTATCGTTGCGATCGGCGATTGGTATCGCCACTGAGGATTCAGCGCCGCCGCTGGCGATGCGGCCGTTTCATAATTCAACACAATCAGAGGGAGGATCCCGGGGGCTGCATTAAACGTACGTATTCGGAGGAGAGCCTGCGCGTTCGGCATGAAAATTCAACCGAATGACTCGAGATTTTCCAAAGGGACTGCATGGGACGCAGGTTCTAAATAGAGGTTTCCAATGATACCTTGGGAACGGAAGCTGACGAACAAAAACTCTTCCTGACCCGGAAACTCTCAAGGGGCAGGTTTGAGAAACTTGAATGGAGTTTTGAGTAAATTTGGAGGTTAGTTCCCATATTTGGCGAGGACCTTCTGCGTCGATATTTTTCATACCTGATTTTGAGAGTTTCCGGTCGTGAAGGGTTTTTGTTATTCAGCTTCCGATTCTGAGCCTTGTTAGAAACCTCTATTCTCCCACTTGTTTTGTGACTCAGCTACCGCATTTCGGGTCGCGATTGGGAACGCATTCTGCTCCACATTGCAGCCCGGTGCGCTTGTCGCTTGTCCCGCGGAAGGCTCTGATTTCTATTCGCGTCCGTTCGTCAGGCCTAATGGTCCCCGCGTGCGTTTGGGCCGCGGCAGCGGTCTGTGACGGGCATAAAACGTGCCGCCGTTACGAACTGTCCCCGCCGGTCCCTGCTATCACCGGCTCATTTATTTGTCGTCGACAGTTTACTCCGTTCGATTGCTTTTTAAGGCCAGTAGCGGAGCGCGCACTTTCCCGCCGTACATTTGAAAACTCCCGCGCCGCAGAGCCCGCGCGCGACACTGTGCCCGCAAAGGAGACAACTTGTCTTCTTCTGTTATTGGCTGCGTTATTTACGGCGTAACTAAAACAACATTCGCGATATATATCGGGGAAAGGGACGACTGCCAGAGCTGCCTCCGTGATAAATCTGCGATTCGATTCATTTTCGATAAAAAAAAAAAAAAAAAAAAGCGCGGCGCGCGCGCGCGTGCGCAATTGTACACCTCTGTCCGCCTAAGTGGAGGCCGCGGAGATTTTCTGCACCGCAACCCTCCTCTCCGTCCTGTCGTGGGAATTACGTGGGGGTGATCAACCCTCATTCCGCGCGGACTGCAGGACGACAGGCAGGCGCCGCCGCGCCGCGCCACCGGTCGGCCGGCCGGCGTGTGCGGGGGAGACAGGCTCGCATGCGATCAGGCATCGCTGTTATTTATTTGGCCGCACTATCTTTCGTCCAGGCGAAAGGGCAAATGTCCTGCTGCTTGCCTGCCCTGCTACGCTTCACCTCTCGCTTTTTCTCCTCATCTTCATATCCTTCTCTCTCTCTCTCTCTCTCTCTCTCTCTCTCTCTCTCTCTCTCTCTCTCTCTCTCTCTCTCTCTCTCTCTCTCTCTCTCTCTCTCTCTCTCTCCTCTCTACTTCTTCCTGCGCCTACCTTCGCAGAGTTTCCACCGGCTGCGTCTAACCAAGGGTATGCAACTTCGGTATTCGTGGTACGCCCTCCAAGTATTCCCGTGGTATTCTCATGGTATTCTCAGGAATAGTATTCGCAATATTCTCTAAAATGAGAACTATAGCTACAAAAACAGATATATTACCTGATTTATCTTCAAATTGAGACGGTATTCTGAGAATTTTTATCAAGTATTCTTAATGAGAATATATTCTTGGTACGGTAATTTTAGAAGTTGCAGACCCTTGCGTCTAACCTCCCATTTCCGACCTCACAGATCCCCTCCAGTGTGCCGAAAGAAAGAGAGGTTCGTGTGTTTCTGTCCGACCAGCGCCACTTGCCGGTCCCATTTGACGGCGCTCAGTGACAACGACAACGCTCCGACGGCTGGCCCTCTCCTCGGCGTCTCCAGCCAGCGGACCGCGTCCGCCTGCTTTGACTTTCGCCGTCCTGCATGAAATACTCGGGTTCCAATCAGGTACTGCTGCCTCCGGTCCAAGGGCATTTGACCCCCATCCGTCAAGGCGGATGCGGCGTGAGTTATCGGGCCACACGCAGACGGCCATTGCGTCTTGTTTTGTAATCAGTTTGTATGGAGGGGAGTAGGAGAGGGAGAGAGAGAGAGAGAGAGAGAGAGAGAGAGAGAGAGAGAGAGAGAGAGAGAGAGAGAGAGAGAGAGAGAGAGAGGTGAAGGTCCGTTATGAATACAATGAGCCGGCGCGCCAAATCAATGTGGCTTATGACACGGGGTCCTTACATTACATTCAACCTCATCCTCCTCCTCCTCCTCTACGTCGGCCTCCTGCCTCTCCGAGGCTCTCCGCTCCTCGAACAACAAACTAGCAATCAATCTCTGTTTTGCCGGCCGCCCCTTCATTAGCCTATAGTTCATTACCCGCGGGGAGGACTTTTGATACCAATTAGGTCCTTAGAGGGCGCTCCGTTTTGGTGCCCGGACAGTGGCCGTGTCGGATCGGCCGCGGCTACCTGGCACTACGACTTCCAAACTCGGAGAGAGTGATGGGGAAAAAATATTTTGTCCCTGTTTTGACGCTTGGCCCCGTTCCAGACGCCATTTCTCATACCGCTGCTGGGGTGGGGGTCGCTGCTGATGACTGCTGCTGCTGCTGCAGCTGTCACAGTGGTGGTGGTGGTCGTGGTGGTGGCATTGGTAGGAGGAGTGGCGGCGGAGTCGGCTGCTGCGATCCCTTACAAGGCGGAGAGCGAGAGAGACGGAGCATAGCGGTGCCAAGGACGCTCGACACACTGGGTCATCTGTGTGTGCGTGTGCCATATGTGTGGATGTCATCGCGGCCGCCTGCCCTCGGCGATGCGTTCCTCGATTATGAGAAATCCTGGTGATGCCCCTTGAGTGCGGCCACGACTGCTGTCCCACGGACACGCGCGGACGCGTGCGGGGATCGAGGAGGAAAAAAGTAGAATCGGGATAGACACTGTGATGAATTAATTGCAGCAGCCGCTGGCGCGTGTCTCACTCGAGTCTCACTCGCCTCCTATTCTCCAAACTCGCTAAACATGTTTCCGCATGGCTGCTTACCACGCCTCCGGGCCCTCTGCGGCGGCGCGGCGAGGCGGCCAATTTGTTGACGGGGCGTCAAAGTGTTTACAAATGGCGGCAATATCGCGGAAGGCGCTCGGGTGTTCGTCCGTTAGCAATTTAATTTTTTTCTCTCTTGTCCCTAAAACGCCGCTCATGCATATGAAAACACGCGTTACTTTAACGCCGCGTTAATAAAGCCTTTCGGGTTTTACACCTCAAGTCAGATGTGAAGGTGCCTGCAGCCGCGGTTCCGAACGTTTCACTCCATGGAATAACTTTGTGTGCCTGAAATCCTGCTACACCTTCCCAAACAAGGGACGAGGGGAAGGGGGGAGGGGATGAAAAAGTGACCGCAAGGGGCAGGTTCCGGTTCCTGATTGCTGATCAGTTCGGCCGTATCGGGTGAAATACGGAGCCTTCCGAAAGCCGCGCGCGGCGCTATCGGACGACAATGACACAAACAGGGGGGCTGTGCGTGAATATCTCTCCCCCCCCCCCCCCCCACGCACGCCGCTCTCTGTCGATGCTCGCACGCAAAGGGAGGGCGTAGTGGTTTTCGAACGCGGTAGGTAGCTCGTGGCCTTGTAAGGACCAATTACTCCTCCGATTGTCACCGCCTTGTAGCCGACCCGGCGTGATAGCGGGGCGGCGGTGGCGTCGCCGCCTCCGTCAGGGAAGCACATCCGGTGGATACGCGGCACTGTGTCTGGTGTTGTTGTGAGTGTTTCTGGCGTTGGCGTTGGCGTTTCTGGCGTTGTTGTTAGTGTTTCTGGGGTTGTTTTTGGTGTTTCTGGTGGTGGCGTTTCTGACGTTGTTGTTAGTGTTTTCTGGCGTTTTCGGCGTTTTAGTTGATGTTTCTGTTGGCGTTTCTGGCGTTGTTGTTAGTGTTTCCTGGCATTTTCGGCGCGTTTGTTAGTGTTTCTGGCGTTGCTGTTAGTGTTAACTGTCCTCCCTGACGGCCTTTTTAGCGCCCTGCAGCGTTCCTCCAGCAGGCTCTTCCGATGACCGCCCGGCCTCCATTCGGGGTCCGGCCCGGTCCAGCCCGACCGGCAGCAGCCGTCAGCAATCTCGTTTGCGAGGCATCCCTCTGACGCGTGCCACTCCGTGCCACTCCGTGCCACTCCGTGCCGCTCCGTGCCGCTCCGTGCCGCTCCGTGCCGCTCCGTGCCGCTCGCGCCGATGTTGATGGTGAGCTTTGCATGTGTTTACGGCGGGCTGAGCGGTGCTAAGTTGTTGCGCCTCCGTGTCAGCCGTGGGGACGGACGGACGGGGTGTGCAGATGAGCGATGGTCGCCGGTGGTCGCCGTCGTCTGCATGCGTCGCGTTTATCTACCCTTTTCTTTCCTTTTTCTTTTTGTGGCCAGGCGGCCGCGCGGTCGGCCCGACTGAAGCGACATCGGTAGCACCCTGAGCCCCATTTCTTTTTGTGAAAGGAAAGTTCCGTAATGGCGGCGCGCATAAGCGCAGCGTTTTGCAATACAATTTGATCCGCCGCCGTGATCCCCAAACTGCTTATTTCATGCGGGGTGATGTAGCGGCGGTAGCGGCGGCTGCAGCAGCAGGTACTCTCGGCACCCCCGGGGCCCGGCCGGTCTCGCCGGCATGAGTCCATATCTCGTCTGACAAATGAGACAGTGACTTGCAGGCTAGCGGCCACGCCTGCCTTGCCTGCGCGCCTGGGCCGGCGCTGGCCGGCGCTGCCCACCACCTGGGCGGGCGTCACACACATGCATATAGATATAGTTTGGGGGCACTTCCGATTAACGACGTTCCAGAGGCCGCCTCACCTGACCAATCGAATCACTATAAACAAACTGTGCGGCGATAACTAAATTATGTTCCCATCGGGATAGCAGGACTTCATGCCGCGCCAACGATACACCAAGATTTCTATCAGCTGATTTTTTTTAATTTTTTTTTGGAGAAACAAAAACAAGGGCAGGGAGCGTGTTAGTTAGGGAGGGATTCCGTCGGGACTCAACAAAAAAGTATAGCATGTTTATGTCATTGACATGATAACCCGCGTAAATAAAATTTGCTGGAATTCGCACGGAACCACAAAACTTTGATGACAAATACGTTTCCGCAAATCAGCCGGAAACATGCTGCCGGAATTCATCGGGGGTGGAAAATAATAATCACTAGACGGCCACCGAACGTCATAATTCAGCTCTCCTGCGTGTATCCATCCGCTGCACTGTGGGACGAAAGAAGTAGTGCGCACAATGGAATCCACGGGCGCAGAGCGCGGCACGGCGCGGCTCACGGCACGGCCTCGTCGCACCTCCTTAGAGGCCAGTTAAGTAAGCGCAAAGCTCTGCGGTGGTGGATTGAGCTACAACATTCCTCAAAACCGGGCAGCAGCAGCAGCAGCAGCAGCAGCAGCAGCGGCGGCGGCGGCAGCGCGAGCGAAACACGGCCATCTCTCGTATCCTTCTCCTTCGTGAGTGACCGGCGGTGACCAGCCAGCCACCACGGCGCGCGCTCTCTGAGAGCCCCACAAATCTCGCCGCGATGACCGCGGCAGCGGTACACAACAAAAAAAAATCGGGAGGAGGGAGGAGGAAGAGAGGTGGGTACTTCGCAGCAGCCTCTACGCGGGCAATGTCGCCACATAATCAATTCCCTGCATTTCCTGCGCGGCATGAGTCCCCGGCCCGGTGCGGCCCTCAAGACGGATGTCCCGGCCACGGCTGCCACCGGCCGAGCTATTTGTAGAAGAAAGTAATGACGCAGGCGGAAGAAGGTGTTTTTTTTGTGTTTTTTTTTTTTTTTTTTTTTTTTTGCAAACTGCAGCCGGATTTGTGGATTGTCAGTAGGGAGTCGGCAGGAGAGGAGTTCTTTTCCACGTCGGTGAACTGCTGAGTGGATCCGTGGGCTTCGACGGGGAAGCAGCAAGCCCTTCTGGTGCAGCGAGAGCAGCAGCAGCGTGGTCCGGTGGACAAACTGCGATCGGCCCATAAATCAAGACAGTACTGGGGGCGGTAGGGGGCAGGGGGGGGGGGGGGCGCGGGAGCCGTCGGGTCCGACAACATGCAGGCCGGTGGGGCAGGCCGGCGGCGGGGCACACACCAGCGGCACCAGCCGGGCCCCGCCGCCAGCCAAGGTTCTCTCCGGAATTGAGGAATTATGTAGGGATCGCGGCTGGAGGGAGGGGAGGGGGCACACTTATCATGTTGTGCGTGTTGCTGCTCATTCATTAGCGCGGCGAGGCCGGCAGGACAGGGCCGGGCCGGGCGCTTTGCATGGCTTTGGCAGGCCGACGGCCGGCCGGGCGCCAACCATTAATACGTCAATGCGGGGCAGTATAAAGGAGTGAAGGCCGAGCTCTGTGACGCCTGCGAGCGGACAGGGTAGGCCAGCCCGCAGCGCACGCGTGCATGCGTGTCCCGATGTTGCCTACCCGCCAGGCGCTGTGACGTCGGCGGTGGTCGTCCTCCCGTCCCTGAGCGCTGCTTAGCGCCGGGGGCGGAGGATGTCTTCATCGGCGGTCGTCGGGGACGCCGAGGACGTCGTTGACGCCACCGCGGTTGTGCTGCTTGACTTGAGGACAGATCGCGCACCGCGATAGCAGCGCGCTGGAGGCGTTGGCGGCGGGCGGCGGCAGCAGTGGTGGCGGCCGTGGAGGCAGCGGCGGTGGCGGCCGTGGAGGCAGCGGCGGTGGCGGCCGCGGAGGCAGCGGCGGTGGCGGTGCGTCGTGACAATGGCTTCCTTCCCGCCCGCACAAGGCCTTGGCGTGCTCGCGCCGCCCGCGTGCGTGCTGCCCGCGGAAAGAGTGTCAATAATTGGCGATTCCCGTCAGGGCAGTCGCAGGCCCTGCGTTTACGTCACCCCCTCCGGCCCCTCCGGCCCCTCCGGCCTATCCGGCTCCGGGCGGAGACCTGAACGCTGAGGCGGGCCGGAGCTGCCCCCAAGCCTCGCCGGAGCAGACACCTGTCTTGAGAGCTTTCGCAGGCGCCCCCCTCATCTTCATCTTGAGCTCGGCGTTTTGCACTACTTAATGCCGCGCTGTAAAGTTGTCGGAACTTTAATGCGCCTTTTACTGCGTGCGTCCTTAAATGCGCACGAGTGGCGCTCGGCTGCTGCGGCAGGGCGGCCTACAACAGAAATCGAGGGCCGCCGGCGGCAGGTTCGGCGCGCCGGACATACCGATCACCATGCTGGTCAGCGGCCATCACCATACCGCCCTCACGGCGGTGATTAGCTGATCAGGCCGAATCGGCCGCCACCGCCGCCAAAGAAAACCGCCGCGACCGCCACCACTATGAGAAACTCAGCCAACTACTCAGGAGGCGGTTTCTATTACGGCGCTCATTGCAATGAGAATCCTTTCGGATGCGGGATACGATAGGAGCGCACGCGGCCTGTGCGGCGGCCAGGAGGCAGACAGACAGACAGGCAGGCAGGCAGGCAGGCAGGCAGGCAGGCAGGCCAGGGCCCAATAAATACTCCAAGGCTATTGACGCAGGCTCCGCAGGCTCCGCAGGCTGCTCAGGACAGCCGCACCGCACCACGCCCTCCTACACTAGAACACTCTCCACCCGTCACGAGCAGCGGCCGAGTGCCTTGCCGCGGTCCTGCCGCCCGGAGATCGGCCGGATGAACGTCCTCCTCGGCCCCCGGCCCCGCCCCCGGCCGCCTCCGGCCGCCCCCGCCCGCCCCCGCCGCCCGCGGGATAATATTGATGCAGTGTAAACTGTCACCAGCCGTGACGCGGCGCGGCGTTCCCAGGCGCCGCCATTCATAACATGCCCGATCGGCGACGTGCGTTCCATCCCGATGCCGTCCATAATGCGCGAGCCGCGGGCCGCGGCCGAACAACGCGGTGTGCCTCTGTCTCTGTCGCGAGTGCGCGGGAGCTCGCCTGAGTGCGAGAGAGACGCGCGCTGCCGTCTCGGACGCGGCCCCGCAGACAAACACATTGTGGGCCATCAGTGACCCATTACCTCCCCATTCATACGCCGTGCGTTGCCGTATGATAGTATAGTAATCGGCCCCGCGGCGGAAATTGGATTGGCTGCGTGCGAAGCAGCATCTAGCGCTGCCGTCTCGGTGCGCGGGCCTCTGGTCCTGGCGGAGCGAGCGAGACGGAAGACAACGGGCAGCGCGAGGCGGCTGGCGGCTGGCGGCAGGCGGACCCGAGGATGGAATATTATCGATGAGAGTAGTAGTCACTCAACCTGCCAATAACAACAACGCCGTCCATTCATCCGTCCATTCGCCGCGGCCGTACGCCAAGCCATTCATGAATCGGTGCTGCGAGTGAGCGATCGGGGAAGTGGGTCCCGGAAGCGCCTCGCACGCTCCCAGATTCCGGGGCCGCGAATCCGACGAGTCGTTCAGATGGAAGTCATTTCCCAACGCGATTTGCGATTTTCCCCTCTTTTTAGCAGATGATACCTCAAAACACTAACATTAAAGCTAAAAATCAAAACTTAATTAGTTTGAGGTGTCAGCTAGCTTTTACTCCCGATAAGTCGAAAAGGCGTAGCGAGTGCGGCGAACTAATAATAATATAAGGTGGGCCAGCACCAAGGGGGACCCGTGGGACCGCTGGCGGGCCGCGAACCGCGAGCCGCGAGATCGTCGCAAAAACTTGTTATCATAACATCCTAAACCCTCAAGAAACTGGACGACATTTAGAGTTGGTATCATTTGCTTCCTATTTAAATAGGGATTTAAATTTTTTCCTTCTTCCCCGGTGGATCGATATAATTGTTATAATTCGATCTTGTTAATTTTCTTTTCATCTTTCTTTTCCGCACCGAAAACAAGAGACGGCGAGCGTGCATTTGTGTGCGGTGCCAATTAGGGTGCGCCACGCATGCCGCGCTGCCGCGCGCACGCACACCTGTTGTGGGAGTGCGAGAGAGAAGGACACCGCACGGGGATGGGGAGGCGAGGGGGTGGTCTGTACTGAGTGGCTCCTTACCTACTCGCTCATTATGTGCGCACTACACAAAGTGACTTAATTATCCGGCTGCCATTGAGGATGCAAGCGCGCGCGCACACACACACAGCATCGAGTACCGCAGTACCGCTGCGGCCGCTGCAACTGCCGCAGCGCATTCATCGTCGCAAATCACGATTTTAACTACGAAAGAAATGCAGCTCGCATTCATTAACTTCAATTTTCATGTAATACGACAGTAGGCCTGCGTGTACCAGTCCTAAACCCACCCACCACGCGCATAAACACTGACAGAAATAACATTCCCACATATGCGCTGAGATCCGCGAATTATTTTTTTTTAGGCGATATTCCTGCTATTTTTTTTCCAGGTTGTAATTGCTAAGATCATCCAAGAAGAATCGCCAGTTTGGGTTTGATTTTCTGAGAGCGCACCCTCCCGCCCTCTTTGTTTTCCTGGCCGTAGACCATCGAGGATCGGATGGATGTGGGAACTTTTAAAACCTTTACCGCTTCATTTTGCGTGGAATGCCATTCGCTCGGCCTCCTGTAGCAGTCGCGTGGAGTGTCAAAGTCGGCCGTCCCTGCGGCGTCGGCCTCTGATGGGGCAGTGTGGCAATGGCGAGGCCCACGGTATGAGAAATTAACGTGCCAGCGGGCAGCGCGTAACACTTTTTGCGCCGCCGTGCGTCGGTCGCCTCCTTGTTACCACCTCGTCAAAGAACGTTACCGGTGGGAGTATTGACTGACGCAACTGCTTGTGCCGAATGTGACATTCGATCAGGGTGGGTAGAACAATAATTAATTTTTTGACCAATTCCAATGTCATTTGTGCAACATGGAGAAAAAAGATTAGTGATCGCAACTAATTTTTAAGTTGGTTTTCAGACAACCAGTAAATTTTATTTCGGGAAACTACAATTTTTTTTTTTTTTTTTTTGGGGGGGGGGAACAAAATTTTAGTTATACCATCGAAACGTTAGCTGCTCCAACATACATGTTCGTTGCGGCCACTCAACAAATTTTTCTCTGCCTTTTGCTCCTTCCGCGAACCTCTGCGTTGGAGCAGCTAACGAGTTTCCCCCAACAAAATTTTAGTTATCCGAACAAGAATTGACTGCTTGTCTGAAAATCAACTTAAAAATTACTACTAATCTTTTTGCTCCGTGAATGAGGAATAAAACACACGTTTTTCACGTGCTGTCTTTTTTTTTTCTTCTCGTTCCAGCAGATGCACGTGCCGGTCGTCTGGCCTGCCGCGGGTTACGTTGCGCCCCGCCGCGGTCCTCCGGTGGCTCCGGCTCCAGTCTCTCCGGTCCCCCCGGGCCGACTTACCGATCGCTCATCCTCCTGCGGCGGAAATAGTTGCGGGCCGGGCTACTTTCGCTACGTATAAGGCGGTGGCGGGCGGCAGAGGCCGGGCGGCGCAAGGCAGTGCGGTGCGCGCAGCTCTCGCAATGCCGAACGAGACGCGGCGGCAGCAGCGACGACTCCAGCAGGCAGCACTCCCCGCCCGGCCCGGCCCGGCCCGGCCAGACGAGTTGCCGACAAGTGTTCGCCGAACGGCGTCGCGTCGCCGCCCTCTCCTGCCTTGTCGCCATGCTCCTTTCTAGGTGCTGCGTCGCCGTCATCGCTGCAGCAACTGCAGCAGCAGCAGCCTTATCCAGTACGGCACCGCCAAGCGCCCAGCGGTAGGGAATCACTCCTGTACGCGCAATGGAGGGACTTTACGTCTGAGCCATCCGTCACAACCACAACGCGCGTTTGCGGCGCGTAAAAACAGCGACTTTCGCAATTTAAGCACGCCGGAAGAAGCGGCGGCGGCGGCGGCGAATTTGTCACAAGCGAAGTTGTTGTTGTCACGCGCGACGCGACGCGGCTGCCGCGGCTTTCGTATAAAAGGCACCGACGTGAATCGCAGAATGCACACTCTTCGTAGAGCATCTGCATCTCGTGGACCAGCATACAGCATCCTCGTCGCCATGGAGACACTCGCCATCCTCATCATCGTCGGCTGCCTCGTTCAGGTTGTGCAGCGCCAAGGGTTCCGTCTTCTGCCTCAAGGCAGATTCGAATAACCCCTAAGGAAGAACGTTGTGGCTGTTCTGCCCGAGATTCCGACGACAACGCACTGACTGCGATGGGGACTGTGTGTGGTGTTGATCATTTCCAGGGCGGGCTCGGCGGCAGCGCGTGGCACGGGTCCTCCTCCCCGGACGACCAGGAGCAAGGAGGCCACGACGAGCGCAGGCTGTTCGACATCTTCGTCGTCAAGGATAAAAATCACCTTCTTACTCAGCAAGGTGCCGGCCACGTAATTAACTACCACCAGCACACCTACCCTTACGGACCAGCCCCAGCCCCAGCTCACGACGGCCAGGATCCCGCGACGAGCGCGGCGGACAACGAGTTGATCGACCTTGATGACCCTGTCATGCATCTCGGCCCGCGTGCTCGTCGGAGCCCGAGGGTGCAGCAGGTGAACACCGACCAGAGCATCCCTGCCACTTTGTGGGGAGTGTCGCACGTCGCGATGAATACGTCGTCGGGCAACGTTGATCTCGCTGTCATGGGTCACGGCGGACTCCCGAGTGCCTCCGCCCACCTGGATGCCGCCGGCCAGCTGAGTGCCTCCAACACGCGTGCTCGTCGGAGTCCGGCCCTCAACACCAGCGCGAAGGGTGAGGCGTCGGGCAACATTGGTTACTCTTTCGAGGGTCCCGGCGGATTTCTGAGTTCCTCCGGCCAGCTGAGTTCCTCCGGCCACCTGAGTGCCTCCCACACGCTGGGTGTCCCCGGCATACGTGCTCGTCGGAGTCCGGCGATGCTCCTGGTGCTGGACCTCCTGAACACCCCCCAGAGCATCCCTGACACTTCGTCGGAAGTGACGCAAGTCCCGACGAGCGCGGCGGACAACGCGGTGGGCGTCGATGGTGACGCTGTTGAGGCTGTCGACGAGCTGCGGAGTACTCCCTGAGCTGCCCCCCGCTGGCTCCGCACACCCTGACAGCAGCGGTCGTCCTCACTCCTCAGTGTCAATAAACGGCGACTCGCAGTACAACGTCCATTATTTTCCTTGTGGCTGTTTGGGGCTCGGCAGCCCCGCGGCCGGCCCTGGCCCCAATGTGCGGCGGCGGCGGCGGCGGCGGCGGCGGTAGCAGCAGCGCTACCCCGCCAGCCTGCGCCAGCCGTGTGCATACAATACCTTTTTCGTCCGGGCGCCACTCACTCAGTCACTGGTTGCCGGCGGCGCCGAGCACAGAGGGGGCAGCCCGGGGCAGCCCGGGGCCTCTGCAGTGCACCTGGTGGCCGGCGTCTGCCACGCACCACACACACACTGACACGGGCGCGCACACACACACACACACACACACACACACACAAACAAACCGCCCCAATAACCGACAGGCTACCGCGGCGGCGTCGGCCTTCCCGCAAACAACACCCTCTCCCTCTCCCGGTGACGGCGCGGGGGCCGGCGCTGGATCCCCCCCTCACTGCCGCCGTCGGGCCGCCGCGCGCCAATCTCAGCAGGGAGAGGAGAGGGAGGGGCGGCGCGGCGCGGGGCAGCGCGGGGCCTGGCGGCGCCGCCGGCGCCTCGCGGCAGATGGTGGCCGCCGCGCTTTTGAGGACGCGGGCGTCGCCGGTGGTGGTGCAGCCAATCAGCACGGCGCCAGCGCCGCCGCGGACCCGTCCTCTCCCCTCCCTGGGCCGGACCTGCCGGACCCCCAGGGCGCGCGGCGCCGCAGAGTTCGCGGGGGGCCCCCGCGAGAGGAAGCCAGATTATGGGGCATGAAGGAGGTCCGAATCCCCCCCGACTCGGCACCCGGAGGGCTGTCGTATCTCTGCAGCCAGCGCCGCACACTTGCGCCGGACTGTCCGCGGCCGAGTCGGCGATCGCGGAGCAGGTGGTGTGCACTAATGCCCAAGGTGAATGGAGCGGGCAAAGCCAGCCGCCAACTGTCACTCGTTGGGCTCCACGGGCGTCACGGATTCAGCTCACCAACGCAGGCCGTCCCGTGCCCACAGCAGCGTGAGGGTGGAAATCGCAAATAGTAATAATAAAAATAAGGTCGATCGGAGACAAAAGAAAGAGGGCCGAAATGAATCCAATGCCACGCATTTGCAAGTAGAGTGCGGCCGAATGTAAATGTGGAGGGATGCACCGCTGCACCGCTGC